>JAODPA010093399.1:0-23023 GCA_025585075.1 Nepenthes mirabilis | reverse complement strand
ACTTCTTTTTAAATAAAATAACTCAAATTAAAAAAATAAATAAATAGAGAGATTACTTTTTATGAGAGAGACATGCCCCGGGAAAGTTGGACTGACCCGATTTGATTTGGGCCATTCTAATCGGGCAAGGCCCATTTCCAGGCCTGCAGTCCAGACAGCAACGTGAATAATCTTGAGGCTCCTCAATTTATCCCTATATTGGCGCTGCCTGCCTTAATTTCCTGGAGTCTTGTTGACGGCTGCGTTTCCAATCCCGCACATTTACAGATCTCGTCGGTTTGCCGGTTCCTCTCCCTCTCTCTCTCTCTCTCCCTCTCCCTCTCTCTCTTAATTGCTTTCGTTTTATTTGACAGTTTATGTTCGGGGTAGTTCTTGGTTTTTGCAATTTATTGAAGATTGAGAGAAATTATAAGTCGTAGGTTTTACCGAAGTGTTGATCATGATTGTTACTTATGTTTTGTATGTAAAAATTTGAACTTGAGGTGCCGTCGTTGATATTTCGTCGTCATGTTTCTTTTTCGGTTAATACTCTCTTTCCTATATTTGGTTCGTTAAAGTTTGCTGCCCCGTGGCCCGGTTTTTTTCTGGTTCGCAATTATTGAAGAGAAGTAAATTTATGACCGTTTTCGAATTGTCGGTCAAAATTTTGTAATTGGTCTTGTGAGTCTCTGTCAACTTCACTGTTGATCTATCCCTATGCATCTATTTGACCATGAAAAATGTCCAATTTGTTGTAATTATGTTGTTGTTGGCTGGCCTATATGAAACTTTAAATGTCAAAACAACTTATGTGGGTTTTTGATTGTTATGCAAAAGGGATGGGTATTATAGAATCAAAAAAGGGGGGGGGGGATGGGTATTTTTGTAGTGGTTTAGGGGACATCATTTTAATTGTGGTGTCTTATCCATGGTAGCTGAAAGAGGGATGTGTAGGCACCAATTGTAGCTGAAAGATGTCCCTAAACATGTCTCTCTGTATCTTTTTTTTTTTTTTTTTTAAATAACTTTAACTTTAAGAACTTCCTCTCTGCCTGTATCCTGCCTGCTGAAGTTTGTTGACTTGAGGTTTTGTTCATGATGGTTTGAAGTTGTAGCAAGAATGGCAGAATCCAAGCCAGTTATGAGGAAGCCAGAATTTATTAAAGTAGACCAGCTACGACCCGGTACTAGTGGCCACACACTCACCGTAAAGGTCATTGATTCAAAGAAGATTGTGCAAAGAAGTCGCCCTGATGGACCTCAAGGCCGTCAGAGTCGAATGGCTGAATGTTTGGTGGGCGACGAAACAGGAATGATTGTCTTCACTGCTCGAAATGATCAGGGTATGATCTTTATTATATAATATACTTATGCCTAGCACCTTGTACCATTATATGATTATCTTGAGAGTGTTCTTGTCCTGTGCTGTTTATACTTCTGTGCTGGTTTTTATGTGTTTCATTGTCATGAGAATGATAAATGTTGGATATTTTTATAGCGATTAAGGTCAACCTGCAGCGTTTAACTCTAGTAATTTTGGCGACATTTATTGTTTGCTTTGCAGTGCCTTCTTATAATGAGCCACATCACCTTTTTAAATTTAATTATTCATGTACACATTGCCCATGCTGATAGTATAGCAATTTTCTCTCCCCCAAAGGGTTTTTAATTTTTATCATGTTGGGAATGTAAGATGTTCCTTGAGGCAGTATGGAATGCTGTCTGAGTGTTCTGTAATGGATTTTTATGACAAATATCTTCCTTCTCACTGCTGTCATCTGGTACAATGAATCAGAATAGCCTAACCCATTAGGAACGGGTAATATGCAAGTTGTGTGCTTGTGCAAGGGCCAGAAATCGAATTTGTGATCATAGCTCCGGCCATGCAGTCTCAAGTCTCTATTGATGAGAGTTGAACTATTGGAAATTTTGTATTCTTTGAATATATAAAGCAATTCAATTTCGTTGATGCCTCTTGATAAGTTTTTTCTGGCACATTTGTTTGATGCAGTTTTTTCTTAAATACTTACAATTATTATGCAATCCAAGCTTAGTGAACTGTATTTGACCTTGCCATTAATACGTGGCCAAGCTTGAAGACTACCCGAGCTTGGTTCCATAACATAAAAGTTAAAAGCTTCAACTTTACTCAAATTCAGAGCTTTTTGCATTGCTTGCTTGAGCTTATCGTGTTCCATTATTCTGTAAGCTCATGAACGAAATGATTGTGGCAATGTGCATGAGTCTATGAAGTATGTTGGGTTTAGAGTTGGTTGGGGTGAACCTAGTCTATTGGCCTAGGCAAGTGTATCCGGCTTTTGATTCTTGAACAGTCAGATGATACTTTGTCATGCTCATCATCAACAAGGAGAACTAGACTGAGGAAATGACGTCTAAACCTACTGACATATAAAGGGGGTGAATATGTTTTTTTTGTGGAAGTGCAAATTTAAAATCGCAACAAATACACATAAAAAAATTACAAATTTAAATGCTCAAACGTAAATTATCAACATCTACAAATGACATAAAGTATAGAAATATAGAGAACACAAGATTTTGTGACAATGAGAAACTCTTGAATAACTCGTTCATAGAGAAATTTTTCTGAGCCTTAAGTTGTCAATTGAAAATAAATTATACAAGAAGAGTTAATTTATAGACTAATAAATATACGTGCTAGACCCTATAGCCGAATAACCTAGGACACGCGATTATCTTAGTCCCTTTTTAGATCTGCAAGCCCACAGCTACCAAGACATATTCTGGTTCATCAGAATGAATATCCGGTTAACTAAACTCTTCTGGTACACGCTCCAAATCTTTTTATGAGTCACACACCATTGCCGAAAACGGTAAATTTGTATTAAATAGAAACTAGTAACTACTCCTAACATGGAGTATTAAAAAAAAAAAAACTCATATAAGCATACTCATTGTGGATCCTGCAATGAAATAAATGCTTGTGGAGCAGGATCCTTGGGGCTATGTAAGGCTTGCAGCCAGTTAAATGGTTGACCAAATTCCCTTGGGGCAGTTGTGGCTGTTTGTGGATGATTATTCAAAATTGTTATGATGTTTTCTGAGTCTTCTCTTGTCGTGGCTAATGCAATTGAATTATATTTTGTTGATTTATATTGATGGAGAACAGCATGAGCTTGTATAGGAATTTCACTAATCTCTTTATTATAGCATTGTTAAAGGCACAAGGCATATCAATGGGCGAAGAGCCCAGGGGCCTATGTGGAGGCCCGATGGAAATAAGTCGTCAATTTATGAAACATGTAAATAATATGTTCTTATAATAAGTTTCAGTTGTTAAAGTAATAATAGAATAAAAACATGAACAAATATTTTTGACAATAATTATAAACTCATAGTTTAACTAACAATATAAAAATAGCTAAATATTAAGTACAGTTTACAAAAAAAATGCATAAATTAAAATAACAATTGAATATAATAATTAATTTAAAAAGAAACAATCAAAAATTTTTAATTAAATATCTATAGGAAATGCCCCTTGAGCCTAAAAAAAAAGGTGTGTGATTTATTGCTCAGCCGCTCAACTCTTGGAATGAGCCCACCTTGCTATGTTGAGTCATTAGGCTTTGAACCACGAGGCTAGACATGCCTTTAACAACATTGCTACATGTTGACTCTAAATAAAGAGGAAATTATTGCAAATCATATTTAGGTGAAAGTGACTACATACAATGTTTATGTTGCTTTAGTGAGAATGGGGCACTAAGAATGCAATTTTTTCCCCTGAATTGCAGGATGGTATGGTTCTGCTCCAAAATTAGGGTTATTAATGCAGAGGTGGAAGATATTTTTGTTTGGTTCTTGAAAAATAATCAGGGCTTTCTTGAAAAATAATTTCATTTTAGATTGTAAAATAGTTCACATTCCCTTTTAAAGTTGTCCAGAAAATGAAGGCTCCTCCAATGGATGCTTTTTAATTGGGTGGCTACTATTATCTGCCTCGTTGCTAAGACCATTAGAGATAAATTCAATAGCTTACGTGCTTTTTCTTTTTTTAAATAAAAAAAATGGAAGTAATGTTTTTAAAACTAAAGCACCTAAGCAGTTGGATTCATATCCAACAGTTGCGGCGCCAAGGCATAGGATCTGCACTTCATTGCTGAGGCATGGCAACCCCAGTTTAGCTGCTAAGGAGAGAAATTTGACTCTTGATCGGATGCAAAAGATATTCTAGCTTTGCATATGTAGACTTATTCTGCAATCAAGTTTGAAAATCTCCTACATTTTTTCTCATCCTCTAGACCTAAAAAAATGTGGAATAATGTGATAAAATAATATAAAATTATTTGTACCAGAGGATATTGTAATAAGTCTGAGTGAAATAATGAAAACAGATTTATGTAGCCCTGACCTCACTTAATTAGATGTAAAGTTTTGTTTATTGTTGTATTATATCCTAGATTCCTTCTTGTATTTCTAATTTTGTTCTTTGCCAGATCTCAAAAGGGTGATTTTCCTTTATATAATGTGTGACCGAACAAGTATGTTTGTTATGTGATCACACAGAACACTCTTAAATTGCACCAATGGAATGAAATATAGTTGGATATATGTTGGTGTTTGGCCACCTCAATACTGATACTTTTGAGTAATGCAACAAAATCACAATATGTCATTTTTTTGACGATACATATGCCAATGTTCTCTCCACTTTTTCTTGTTCTACTTTCCAAAAAAATCAGATACTTTCGATATTAATATGTATTTTCCTATACGGCCAACATTGATATTTTCATCTATGGTGGCCTCTCATTTCCCATGCTGGAGTTCCTCTAGCATATCAAGGGTAACGAAGCAATTTTTTTCTGTCTGAAAATTTTCCTTCCTGGTTCAGACCCTTCTAATGACGTGGTGTGCTCACTTTTTCAGTGGATCTGATGAAAGCGGGAACCACTGTGATTCTGCGAAATGCAAAAATTGATATGTTCAAGGGATCGATGAGGCTTGTTGTTGACAAGTGGGGCCGCATTGAGGTCACTGAACCGGCTGTTTTCACTGTTAAGGAGGACAACAACTTATCTCTTATCGAGTATGAACTTGTTAGTGTTGTTGAAGGGTGACTGGAAATGCTTCAATCTTTTCTTTTCTCTACCTCTGGAATAGAATAAAAAATGAGAACAAAGCCAACGAAGGGAGTTGTGTAGTTGACTGCTGGGGACATTACACTTGCAAAATTCGTGCTCGGGAAAGTCTTTCCTTTCTTGGGAAAGAAATCTTGGGAACTCACATCCGAATCGATACTAATACATTTGCAGCATCTGAAGCAGCTATTTTGACATCTGATCAAGTTGCTACTGGATACTGACTGCTGGCTGCCGGTAATTACTTTTTGTTTTGTTAGACTCTTCACCGGTATTTTTTGACATGATCTTCCTTCATAATGTTATAATGTGTATAATGGTATTGATATGATTTATATTTCTTGGACTTCCATTAATCTTACTCTCATATTCTAGCTTCTTGTGATGGAACCTGTTATGGCCCTCCCACAATTATGGGCTCTTTCTGACTTTCAAGTAGTTGAGATTATTTTAGATAAAATGAAGGGCGGAGATTGAGATATCTCATTGCAATGGACACGGAAGTTGGCTAGGCATGCCTTGTCTGGACCCAAATCCCAACTGATTTTTCCAGCACATGCAGTTACTCATCCGTCGGTATTAGTCGTTATTATATTGACATCAGACAATATGTATTCGTAATAAATATATTAGAAAGAAACAAATTCTTAAGAATCATTAGTTGATAGAAAAATTTCAGCTGATAGAAAAATATTAAAAATATTAGTTGATGCATTGCTATATATTTTTAATACAGCAACATGTCACGGTAGTGGTTAAGGTAATGGGCTTTGACACTAATAAATATGAGCCAATGTTTCATGAATGTACTCAGCACTTCTCTCTCCTTTTACCCAAATCCCCAATTCTTCTTTCTGCGTCAGCCGCACCGCCCACCCGTCACCGACAGCACTAAAACCGGCGGCCACCTCCTCAGGTATTTTCACTTAATCATAAATTACCCTTCATAAATTTAACACCCGCATCGTCAAGCTCCATCGATCCAACTCTCTGACTTTTCCTCATTCTAAAAAAACAAAAAATCAAATCAAATCACTTCGCTTTTCCGTTTTCACACAACTGAGAGGTTTCTCAATGTTAAAAAATGATGCCTCGAGAGATCAAAAATCAGCTCTTCTGTGCGGCGTCTTCTGTTTTTCAAAAATCTAACCGAGGAAGAAGAGATGGCTTTGTGTGTGTTGGGGTTTAGCCCCTTGGAGACACACTATCTAGTGTAATGGAATAATATCCGAAACTCTTAGTTATTTGTCAACCACCAAACTGGTCAGTATCAGAAGCATAATAATACACAATAATTTTTAACGTGAAAAATTATTTTTAATAAAAAAGAACACTCACGGGATAATTTTTAAAAAAATTCATTATGTAAAATCAGTTATATAAACCCCAAAAATAGAATACAAGCAACTTATCCGAAACAGAGTAAGAGACGAGAGAGTAAAATATGAATGATGAAGTGTTCTTCGCAGCTCAGAAAACAGCATGCACTGGTCAATGGTGACTGGAAGTTTCAGTCCCTTCTCTTTACCCTATTCGTTTTCCCTTTCTCTTTTCTCTTCTTTTTTCTCTCACTAGCGGTGCTTTCTACTCCTTGATTTTACAAGTGTTTGGCAAAAGTCAGGGTTTCCTTACTATTACTCTCCTTTTATAAGCCCTAAAGCGCATTTCCCTCGCTTTTGTTCCGGGCTCGTACTCCAGTTGCCCTTCGGCATCAACACTTGGTGGCCCTTTGGACTCGGTTATCGGTTGCCCCTCAGTCTCGACATCGCTTGGTCACCCCTCGGACTTGGTTCCACCTAGTCACCCTTCGAACTTAGCTCTCAATTGCCCCTCAGTCGGCACTGCCTGGTTGCTTTTGCAAACTCGGTACCCAGTCTCTCCTTTGGCCTTGGCATCTGGTCTGTCCTACGACCTCTGCATCTGGTCACCACTCGATGTTTGAGCATGAAAGTCCTCAGCCACTCGCTGCAAGCGTGAGTACTCTGACCCTTGCATAAATCTTATGCGATCTTCCGATAACCATCCGTTTGTTATGACACCCATAAGGGGATGACCAAAATCCAACAAACTCTACTCACGTCCTTATCGGGGACCCTTCGCCTTCACCGGTGATGGTCATCACCTGCCCTTTGGCAACTTTCCCTAAAATGAGGTCTCGGCGTCGGTCTCCGCAAACTTGAATGATATCTTCTTCTACTCCACCAAACCTTGATTATTCCTACTCCCCTTTAGCTTCTCCCTAGCGGTAAAATCACTCCTCATTGCACTCTTTCTCAATCTCTTTTTTTCGCCATCTGAACCAATACCCACGTTGGTCACCTTAACTTTATCATTGACAATTGAAGCCTTCATCAAGTACTGGCTTGATTGCTTTCTTCCCCTTGTCACAACCGAGGCTCCTTTGGTGAGTTTCTACTGGCCATTTCTAAATGTCATACTGAAGCCTTCATCATCAACCTCTCCGGTTGAAATTACATTCAACTGTAAATTTAGGGTATGTCACACTTCCTTCAACACGAGTTTTGTCTCGTTGCTTGTCCACAAGCTAACATCCATGATGCCAATAATTATTGATAAACTATCGTTACTCATCTTCAATACTCTATAGTCTTCGGGTATATAATTGGTGAAGTGGGACTTCCTCGATGTTGTATGGTGTGAGGAAGTATTATCCATCACCCAATTCGTCTCTTAGTTCGAAAAGTTTCATGTCTCTCCTGCGTAGACAACCAGAGGTATTCACAGAGAGCGACAGAGGTCTGATCATTATTATCATGATCCCTTCTCTCTTTACGCTCACTTCGCCCTCCTCCTACTCCTTTTCGGACAATCTTGCTTCATGTGACCTTCTTACCACAATGGAAGCAATTTATGTCGAAAAGTTTGGATCAGCCAGTACTCCAATCCAATTTGCCGCCTCAATCCCTCAATATCCCGTGTCCTCAACTGCTAGTCGATACTAGGAGCGTCAGCTCCTCTGACACCTCAAAACTTACCTGCTGCCTTAACTCATTCATAGGCAAGGAAGTGATGACTTTATCCAAATTGAACATATCCTTCCTGAACAATAATGTTGTGACAAATTGATTATATGAGGCCCGTAAAAAAGCCAAGAATACCAACACCTTATCTTCCTCATTGGTCTTCTCTTCAAGTTTCGATAGTTGCATCAAAATCCGATTAAACTCATCTAAGTACTTTTTGATGCATCACCCTTTCAACAAACTCAGGCCAAAGAACTTCTTCCTTACATGCAAGCTTGTTGTAAAGGATTTTAACTTATATCGGCCCTTAAACTTCATTCAGATCTCTGTTGAATCCGACAAACCAATGATCTCCTGAAAGACATCCACGAGGTACAATTTGATCATGCAATCAGTAAGATCCCTCATATCGTGTCACTCAACCTCCTTCATAGTCTCTGGCTTATCCTTCTTACTCTGAAGTGATTTTATCTTTTTTTTCCATGTCAAAATATTTCTCACTATTTCTTGCCTAATGACAAAATTATTTTGTCCATTAAACATCTCCATATATAATAGCAAGCTCCTCAATATTGATGCTATCAAATCGAAGTTTTGCAATCTCACTCTGATATCACCTGTTGGGGTTTGGACTCTAGGATACATACCACCCAGCACAGTGGAACAATACCCGAAACCCCTCGGTCATCCATTAACCACCAAACTGGTGAGCACAATGAACACAATAATACACAACGATTTTTATTGTGAAAAACTCTATTTAACCAAAGGAAAAAATCACAGGATAATTTTTAAAAAATTTTACAATATAAAATTGGTTACATAAACTCTTGAAATAGAATACAAGCAACCTACATGAGACAGAGTAAGAGACAAGGGAGTAAAATACGACTGGCAAAATGTTCTTCGCAACTCAGAGAACAGCACACACATGTCGGCAGTGACTGGAAGCTTCGATCCTTTCTCTTCACCCTATTCTCTCTCCTATTCTCTCTTCTCATCTCTTTTCTTTCACCGGTATCACTCTCTACTTCTTGATTTTACAAATGTTGGAAAAAGTTAGCTTTTTCTCACTATCGCTCTTCTTTTAGAAGCCCTAAAGGGCATTTTTCATGCTTTTGTTTTAGACTCATCTTCCCATTGCCCTTCGGCATCAGCGCCTAGTTGCCCTTCGGACTTGGCCCCCCGATTGCCCCTCAGTCTCTGCACCGGCCGGTTGCCCCTTGGACTCAATTCTGCCTGGTCGCCCTTCGAACTCAGCTCCCGGTTGCCCCTTAGTTATGGCACCTTTTGATCGCTCTTTAGACTCGATACTCGGTTGCTCCTTCGCCTTGGAATCCAGTCCGCCCTTCGCCCTCTGCATCCTGCCGCTTCTCGGTGCTCGAGCGTGAAAGCCCTCAACCACTCACCACTTGCGCAAATACTTTGACCCTCGCATAAACCATGTGTGACCTTCTAATAATCATTTATTTATTGTGACACTCATAAGAAAGTGACCAAAATTTAATAGTACAGATATTTGTGGTGGAATTAAAAAAAATAAAAAGGGCCCTCTTCTGTTTTCCATTTTATCGAGCCTTCAATCTCCTTCCTCCATTACGTGGAAGTTAATCTAAGCCATTAGAACAGTATGGTGCGGGTATTTATGTCTCTAGCAAAAAATTTAAAAAATAATATTATTTATAAAAAAAGGTGAAAAATTGTGCAATATATTTGTAGGGTAAGCAACCTTATAAATGAAAGTGGGTGCGGTGATGTCACATTCTTATGGCAGCCTGTGCCTTGGCATAATAATTAGTAAATCTTACATTCTTTAGTAACATAAATAAATAAATAAAATGTGTCCAATATTATTAATTTCGTAGCCGGTTCAATATTATATGATGTGTTATTTTGGCATCCAACGGTATGATTTTCATCTTCAACTTACACGAAGCCATTGCGCAACTGTCACCATTATGTTGCTATCACGGCAAAAAATCTGTTTATTGAGATGAATAGTTCAAGTGTTTTCTATACTTTGAATTCAATTATATCCATTAAATATATTAATTGCTTGCTTGATTTAACTAATCAGTTAAGATAACCTTTTAATTCATTTAACTATTTGGCATGATTAACTATTTGATTTTATTGGATCTAGTACCAGTAAGGCCCAAAGGAAACACAAGGCCCGGTCTAGGAAGTAACAGTCCAAGTGGCTAGCTCAGCCGAATATTCAAAAAGGCTTACGTGGCAGTCCAGTGCTCGTAGCCAATTGGCGCCACCTGTAACTCATTAATGCAGTTGCAGGCGGCAACCGCAGCACAGAGGAGACAAGTCAATGAGAAGGAGGTCAACATTGCCAGTCGCGGCTCGCATCGCTACCCGCTATTTTTCAGCCAATCTCAGCGTAAGACGTAGACCAAGCGTGGTTTGCGACGCACGACGGTCTCCTTGCCACCACAAAACGACAACTGACACGTCGACGACCACCACTTGGCAATTGCCGACGAATCCCTACAGGAAGGATTCTCGCGCCCAAAGCTCCAAGCCAATGAGCCTATAAATTTCCTCTACTTTCACAGGAGAAGGGATCTCCGATTTCCAATTTTCGATTTCCGATTCTTGAGAATACAACTTGGCATTAGGCACTGAGACACGCACTTCTGGAGTCACAGCTCTTGAACGTGCCTCCAAGCCAATCTCGCGAGCTTCCTTCAGGCTATGAGAGTAAGCCACCTTTCGCGATGCATACGGGGAGCCAGTCATCCCACTAACGCTCATCAAATCCCTCACTCTTGCATCCATACACTCCCACTGCATACACAACATATTTTCGCGTACCTCTAAGCATGTCTTCCTTTCCGTTCATTGCGGGAAGTTATCAACCTGAGCGTCGAAGTATTTTCAATGGGAGAAATCTCACCAGACCTCTGACCTCTCATTTGTGGTTTGTGTTGTGCAAGTTTCAGGTTCACAGCAACGGAGACTGGACCCGCTCGAGATTCGATCCGGATCAGGAATCCGAAGGCTCCATAATTCGTACGACAACGCAAGGCCCGGGATATAACATTGGCACCGTCTGTGGAAACGCAATAAAAAGTCTAGCGTCTCCTTTCCACACTCAACCCCTTCTACCCAGATGGTCAACACCATGGTGCAAGCCAGTGCGCCAACAAAAGACGCAGCCACTCACGGCGACGATCCCTCGGTGGGTAGCCGTGTCAATGAGCGGCCACAGCCAGACATCCGTTAGCTGGCCACTGAGATGGGGGACATGAGGTTGATCATTCAGGCCCTCTGCGACCAAACAGGTACGCAGTGGATGGGGACAGCCCCTCAGGCGTCATCCTCCAGACTTGGAAGGCATTGCACCAGAGCCCCTAGGGGCAAATCAGATCGGCTTGACGACGCTGAGGCCCAGGTGGCCTCCGACACCATGGCCCGAATAGTGGCTTGGAGACACCCTAGCTGGGATGACCGGGAGGAGATCCTAGAGCGACGCAACCCCCGGAACTCCTGCAGTGAGAGGAGTCAGACAACCGTAGGCTAATGCAGCGCGCGACCTCCCCGAGCGAGAAGCTGTCGCTACCACCACGCCTAGCAGGATCCATGGAGTCACATAGAGCTCCACGACGTCATTTACGCACGGAGGAGTGGATCCAACCCGCCAGTGGAGAAGAAAGTATAGGTGATGTGGGATCACCTATTCAAGGAGAAGCCTAGACGGTCCTAAGCCAATTCCGAAGGTCGCCCTTCGCAATGGACATTCGGACCCAGTCGCTCCCCCGTAAGTTCAAGATGCCGACGCTGGAGGGATACGATCGTAGTAAGGATCTGATGGATCACTTCAACTGTTTCCGCATTCACCTGTCCCTCCAGGAAGCGAGCAAGACAGTGATGTGCCAGTGCTTCCCCATCACTCTTAAAGGGGACGCGATGCTCTGGTTTCATGGGCTATAATCAAACTCTATCCGCTCTTTCGACGAGCTCGCTGACTGCTTCTTGAGTCAGTTCTCCTCCATCCGGAGGGAGAAAAAGCAGCTTTGGCACCTGGTCCGCCTCCGCCAAAGGTCGGATGAAAGCTTGAAGTAGTTCCTCAGCGCGCCGAATCCCCCAGCTCTCTGAGGAGCTGAAACTCAACGTTTTTATTGTCACGCTAGCAGCAAGGGACTTCTTCAAGCACTTGTCAGACCAGCACCCCCAGTCCTTCTGGAAATTTGAGGCCATCGCTCGAGCCTATATCTCGGTAGAGGAAGCCAACGAGACAAAGCGTCCCAAACGCGTGGGCCGCCCCCGAAAGGACCAAAGCCGGCCGTTGAGAAGAAGAGAAACAACGACAGCAACCGCTTCCAGGAGTGCCGAAAGCAGCCGCGGTCCACACCACGGCCCAGGAAGGAGTACAGGCCAACGTCCCTAACTCCTCTAAACAATACCCACGCCGACATCCTGATGCAGATTCAGGAGAAAAATTTCTTCAAATGGCCAAAGGCAGCGAAGGGTCCCAGCAGTGGAGACCAGACGAAGTACTGTTAGTACCACCGCTACCTGGGACATTCTACAGAGAACTGTTGGATCCTTTAACAGGAGATAGAGGACCTAATCCACTGCGGACACCTTAAGCAGTTCATGAAGGACTCGGGGTAGGCCTTCGCAGCCTTGGAGGGCGAGGCGAGCAAGCCTTCGAGGAACTGTATGGCCACCGGCGTGATTAGCATGATCTCCATAGGGCCAGTCAAGTGCAGTAGGCAGACGCAACCGGGGTAGACTTCCAGTAGCAAGAGAGCGAGAGTAGGGGATAGGAGTGATGTCATTAACTTTAGTAGCGACGATATAGCACATGTAACCTTCCCCATTCTGATCCCCTTGTTGTATCTGCACTCATTTCAGTTAGTACGATTGATTACCAGGTGAAACAAGTCTTTATTGATAATAAAAATTTTAAAAATTTGTTATACCTTGATGCATTCTATAAGCTTAGATTAAGAAAGAACCGGATGAAAGTGGCCAATGGCCCTCTGTACGGCCTGGATAACGAACCTGTGTCTGTGTTGAGAAAAATCCAGCTAGAGATCACGATGGGAACGTACCCGCGTACTGCTACGAGAGAGTTAACGTTCCTCATCGTCAATCTACCGTCCGTCTACAACGCCATACTAGGCAGATCGTTCCTTACCGCCTTTGGGGTTGTCACCTCGATTCCTCATTTGAATGTGAAGTTCTTCACTCCATGTGGTCTAGGGGAGGTGCTTGGTGATTAGGTGATGGGGTAGACGTGCTACCTATCACAAGTCGCCCCTGTGGTGCCAGACCACATGGACAGAGATTTGGATCTTCGCGATGAAGTCACACTGTAGCAAGCCCAGTCAGGCGAAGCCACCGAGGTGATCCCACCGTTGAGTCGGGAAGTGCGTCCACGTCGGTGGCTCTCTCACCACAGCCAACCGCGACCGACTCATCAGCTTCCTTCGGAAGAACTTAGATGTAATCGCGTGGGTCTATGCTGATATGCTTGGGATACCGGTTGAGATGATAGTTCACAAGTTGGGTCTTAATCCCGGTCATAAGCCTGTCAGATAGAAGCGCAGAAATCACTCCGTTGAAAAGATGATCGCTATCAAGGAGGAAGTAAAGAGACTGTTGGACATCGGATTAATAAGGGAAGTCCAGTACCCGGACTGGCTATGCAACGTCGTACTTGTAAAGAAAAGCAACGGTTAGTAGCGAATGTGCGTAGACTTCACCGTCGTAAACAAAGCTTGTCCCAATTATAGCTTTCTGCTCCCTCGGATCGATTTGCTGGTAGACTCTACGTCCAAGCACGAGCTCCTGAGCTTTATAGACTCCTATTTAGGCTATAATCAGATCAGGATCGATCCGAACGATAAGAAACACACCTCCTTCATGACCGACCTGGGAACATACTGTTACAAGGTTATACCCTTCGGCTTTTAAAATGCCGGAGAAACCTATCAGCGCCTTGTAAACAAAATGTTCAAATCCTATATTGAAAGGAGCGTAGAAGTATATGTCGACGACATGCTTGTCAAAAGTAAGATGGCTAGCAACCACATTCATGATCTTGAGGAAGACTTCCAGGCACTCCGGGCTCACAGGATAAAGCTCAACCCGACCAAATGTGCATTCGGGGTAACCTCTGGAAAGTTCTTAGGTTTCATAGTGTCCCAGCGCGACATAGAAGCAAACTCGAAGAAAATCAAAGCCATCCTCGATATGAATCTCCCATGGATCGTGAAAAAAGTCCAGAAACTCACAGGGCTCCTGGCGGCCTTATCATGATTCCTGGTCAGGTCCACGGAGAAATATTTGCCCTTCTTTGAGCGCTCAGAGGGACCAAAGCGTCCGAATTTCGGTGGACAGACGAGTACGAGGAAGTGTTTCAAGAGCTAAAGGCGTATATTGTCAGCTCACCTCTCTTAAGTTTACCATCTGCAGGTGAGGATCTGTACCTCTACCTGGCCACGTCAGACACGGCGCTAAGCTCCATGCTCATTAGAGAGCACGTGGGGAGACAACGGCCTATGTACTGCGTGAGTAGGGTATTGACGGATGCGGAAACTCAATACCCGCATGAGGAAAGGATTGCCTTGACTGTCATTTATTCCGCGTGGAAGTTGAGGCCCTATGTCTAGGCGCATTGGATCGTCGTTCTAACGGATCAACCGCTGAAGTCAATCCTCCAAAAACCGAAGACCTCCGGACGGCTGGTCAAGTGGGCAATAGAATTAGGCGAGTTTGACGTGGAGTTTCGATCTCGACTAGCCCTTAAGGGCCAGGTTCTAACGGACTTCATTGTCAAAGTGGCGACCCCGGCTCTAGATGTCCCACATAGACTAAAGAACTCGAGTTCACCGAACGCTCCGGTGTGGATCCTGAATGTCGACGGATCCTCCACTCAAGCAGGCAACGAAGCTAAAGTCGTCCTCAGGACTCCCGATGTGATAGAGATCAAGTACTCGGTAGTGCTGACTTTCCCTGCCACTAATAGCGTGGTAGAGTACGAAACCCTCATTGCAGGACTTCGTCTAGCCAAAGAATGCTCTGTGAGGGCACTGGTCGTGCGCAACGACTCGGATTTACTGATCAACCAGATCCAAGGAGTTTTTGAGGCCTCGAACCTTCAACTCGTAAGGTACTCGGCGAAAACAAAAACTGAGATTCTAGCGTTTGAAACCTTTAAGATTGAGCACATCCCTAGGGCCGAAAATTAGAAAGCCGATCAATTGGCAAGGGATGCTGCCACGGGATCCCAGGAGTCGTATGCCAAGAATATGCAGGAAATCCTGACTGCGCCAAGGGTGGATGGCCTGGATCAGGAGGTGCTACAGGTCAATATACGACAACTGGATGACCCCATACCACAGGCATCTTACTGGTAGGACGCTACCGATGAACACTGATGAAGCCAAGCAAATTAAAAGGACAACGGGCTGGTACACGATCGTTGATGGCAGGCTATATCGGCGGGGATATTCTACTCCCTACCTGAAGTGCCTTACCCTTGAGGAAGCTAAGTACGCACTAAGTGAAATCCACCTCGGCATATGTGGCTCACACATTGGGGGGAAGAACTTCGCTTTCAAGATCATGCGTCAAGGCCTTTTTTGGCCCACGATGAAGCTCGACACCCTGGAATTCGTAAAGAAATATGAAAGCTGTCAGGTTCATGGATCCATGGCACATCTACTTCACACGGAACTGCACAGCCTTCAATCCCCGTGGCCGTTCGCGCAATGGGGGCTTGACATCCTCAGGCCTACGCCCTTGGCCTCCGGGCAGAGGAAGTTCCTTATAGTCAATATCGACTACTTCACCAATTGGGTAAAAGCGATTTCCTTAGCGCAGATCATTGAGAAAAACGCCACGAAGTTTGTCCGTTAGAACATGATTTGTCATTTTGGGATCCCCGAGATTATAGTGACCGACAACGGAGCCCAGTTCACCAACAAGTGGTTCACCAAGTACTGTGCAAGCCTGCACATCAGGCTGGTCTACACGTCTGTGGCAATTCCTCAAGCAAACAGGGAAGTCAAAGTCACAAACCGCACGTTGCTACGCGGATTGAAGACCAAATTGGAAGATATAGGGGGCTCCTGGGTTGATGAGTTGTCTTCTGTACTCTAATCATATCGCACGACCCCGCGGGAACCAACAAGGGAGACATCCTTTAACCTCTGCTACGGGGTCGAAGCGGTTGTCCTTGTCAAAGTTGGATTCCCTTACCTGCGGGTTGAATGCTTCAACTCAACCACCAACTCCCAGAGGCTCCGAAAAAGCCTAGACCTACTCCCGGAAGTGTGTGACGCGGCCCGCATGAGGACCACAGTCTATCAACAGCATATCGCACGGTACTACAACAAGCGGGTCAGAGCACGACCACTTGAGGTTGAATACCTGGTCCTACGGAGTGTAGAGGCCGCAGGGAAGGCCGCTAGTAAGAATAAGCTCTCCCCAAGCTGGGAGGGGCCATTCCTAGTCTTGGCGATCCTCCGAAATGAAGCGTACATGCTACGCACCCAGGACAGCAAATTGGTCCTATGGACCTGGAACGCCGCCAACCTTAAAAAATACTATCAATAGATTCTCCCTTAGCCTAGGTAAGACACACACGCATGTCATAAGGAATGCCTATACATATCATGTGTTTCCATTTAATAAAATTGATTGTATTCGTTATCTTGGATGATCATTCATATAAGTGTTTACATGCATGACATTTCAAAAACGAAACGAACTAGACTGTCTCTAAGTCAGGCGGATCCTTATCCGTCTGTAAATCAGAGTCTTGGCTCCGCGCTAAGTGGCCCGAAAGCGGCCATATCTGAACCTCGACCCCGCATCGAGTGGCCCAAAGCAGCCCCAAAGCCTTAGCTCCGCACCAAATGGCCCGAAAGCGGCCATATCTGGACTTTGACTCCGCATTGAAAGGGCCTTAAGTGGCCCACCAACCTGGCTTTGCGCCAAATAATCCGAAAGCGGTCATACCCAAATCGCAGCTTTGCGCTGGAGGGCCTATGCAGCCCTAAAAACCCTGATTCTGTACCAAGTGGCCTAGGCGATCAAATCATTAGGCCTGGGGGCTTTTGAAGTCCCTAACATGCGGCCACCAAAACCTTAAGGGGTAAGAATGGCAGGCATGACATGACTTTCTCCTGACGAAGAGATCACCCTCAGTCTACGATGATCACGGGCTAGGACCATGCACATGAGAGAGACGATGCCATGAGCGGGGCCGAACATTTAAGATAGGTATCGTGTGCAAAAAAGCCTAAGACTTAGAGTCCGATTGCTGTGGCCTGAAAACCCAGCTGGCCCTTAGCGTGACTCCATGAGGCTAGCGACAACGTCCACTCTACTGGACCGAGCTTCCTACTGAACGTGCGAGATGTGATGACATCCTCTGACGAAGGACGAATGCAGGGCAAGAAGGCGTCGGATTAGGGCCTTGGCGACAATAGCTCCATAGCTTAGCCTCTAAGACATGAACAGACATCCGAAAAGCTATGTCATGCAGCCGAAGACGTCAGGTGCAAGAAAAAGTAACTGCCTTACATTTATCAAAGACGAGTGACATTACAACGCGACACTATACAATGAAAAATACAAGAGCTATTTTGATCCTAGTCTGACGACCCAGCCTCTCCAGAGAGGTCTCTCAAACAGGAGCTGTTAGGAACCCCGATGTTCCCTAGGTGTAAGATACCCATGGAAATGCCCGAAAGTGCAATGGAGACGATCCGGCAGCACAGGCGAATACCATCCCAGAATCTGACATCTAGTGCAAGGCACACTTCTTCCAAAGTAAGCCGTAGCCTGAGGTCAGTGGTGAGGCGAGATATGTCATCCACCATAGCGGAAGTCCATCCCCTTAGCTGCTCAGCCTCCTGCCTCAATCCTCTGCCTTCCTCCGTCAGCCGTCTGTTCTCCTCCCCCAGTTGGTTGTTCTCTATCCTTAGCCGTCCGATCTCTTCCTTCATTGACTCGTTCTCATCCCTGACCGCAACAATTTCAGCTCCCGCGCGTTATGCCATTTCCTACCTGGACTCTTCCGTGACCTGGTAAAAGAAGTCAAGCAGTTGAGCATGCACCGTGTTGAGGAAGCTGAACCCCTCTGGGACTTGCAATAGTAAACAAAAGAACCAGTCTACGGAAAGAAGCAAGGACCAAGGCAATCATACATGAGTAGAGAATACAATCGTGTGACTGGGCCCGCCTCTTGATGTCGGCACGCCTAGGGGCTCCACATGCCCAGTAGCAACCTCTGCGGAGCGAAGGGCATCCGGAGTCACAGGTGGCAAAGAAATGCTTGGGGGGTCCGACTCTTGAGCCGCCTGCACCGCAATCGTCTCCAGGGCTAGGTCAGCACCAGGCAGATTGGCAAACGGCCCGGCTACAACTTCCTCCTCAGCGGCGACACTTTCCTAGACACATACCTCTTGGGACACTCTGTCAGGCGGTCCTGTGAACTCTTTAGCATGAGATGGCCCTAGCGCAGGCTCCGAAACACTAGCCTCCTCCATCTCTCCTGGCTCTGGTGCGTTGACCTCCATTATCGGCACGCCCTCAGTGGCCGCCCCCGGCTGCTCTAGATCAACAAAAGGACCCGTGGGGGACTCTCATCCAGAATGAAGCTCCACCATGGGAACTCCGTACTCAGCCAGCACCATAGCGGGTATTGGTGAGTGTTTAGCCGCTCCTTCCTGTGGCTCCGGGCTTGACACTTGCTCCAGAGTAGGATACGTAGCAAGTGCGGCAGACTCCGCCGCTTGTCTCCATGACCTCTGGGTAGAGGTGCCACCAGCTTCTCTCAACCTCTTCAGTAGAGCCTCCACCTCCTTCTCTGACGAGGTCTCCAACAACGAGACACTTTCTTCTAGAAGTTCCCTCGACGGATCGTGAAGCACAATGGCGTCGGACTTCTTCTCTAGACCGACGACCGCCCACCCAGACTTCGGCCCCCACTCGGCAGCCTCAAAAACATGCGAGGTCAGATAATGACCCTAGATGGAAAACGTCTCCAGCGCCGAGCAGATTACTGCGATGAATTTTGCCGAGTTACTCTCCTCTTCGGTAGTCACTCCCTTGCAAAAATACTCGGGGATTAGAACCCACTCGTTGGAGAGCTCTGAGTCGGAGGGCTCCTGTAGAAAGAAGAACCGATTCTTCCAATTCTTCACCGAGTCAAGATTGGTTCCCTGAAAGTGAAAGCCAACTTGGGGAGACATTGAAATCCAGTCCTCGAACTCAGAGAAGCGAAAGATTACCTTCACTATTTTCGCATCGAACGTGCAAGAATGAAGGTGACCGAACACGCACAAGGTAATCAAATAACGGATAGCGTTCGGATGAAGCCTCGTAATGGGAACGCACAATGCGTCGACAAGTGCGTACAGTTCGCACACCATGGGATAGCAAAGCCCGGCCTTCAAATGGTGCTCATAAATGGAGATAAAACCCTCTAGAGGAGCGTTGGCTTTGCCAGCGGGACCAGGAGCGCGGTAGGCCCAATCACTGGGGATCCCGTAGTCCACCATTAGAGTAACAATGGTGCTCGCCGTAAGGACAGACCCAATATTGTTAACCCCATGACGAACAACACGAGAAACTCAGGAAGAGGAAGGGGATCCTTTCTTCTTTGCCATCTCCCTCTCTCTCTCTGGAATAAGCCAAAAACTTTCAACGCAAGGAAGCATAAAAGAGGGGATTTTACTGAGGCATCGCTTAAGTAGGCAATGGAGTGCCAACATGTGGGAAAACTCAAACGACGTCTTCGCTTAATGACTAGGCCACGTGCCTGTTCAGCAAGAGCGTCACGAGTCCCAAGTGACAGCCAATCATAGCCCCTACAAGACTGTAGATCGCCGTCACCTCAGCCGCCTGCTTGAATCCTGACTGTCACACCTACATTTAATGCGAGGATGCTGACTATTGGAGACAGCGATGGCGACGGCAAGGCTTCCGAGACAAGCATGTGAACCATTCAAGCACAGCAAGTGACAGGAAATAAATGGTACAGCTAAGTATAAAGTTTTAATATCTAATTCGTTAATAACTCTTTTTTACAGAAGCCTGCGGCCGCAAAGTACAACTAACTGCCCCCTCTGGGCCGGAAAGGATCTGGAGTCATGTACTCTGTCAGGTCCGTGCTCATCAGGGCGCTTGAGTTTCGAGAGTCCAGGGTGCCGATGTGGAAGTTTGGGTCCTCCATGGAGACTAATCTTCGACTAAGACGGATGCTGTCCTGAAAGTTTCTTTCCAGTGCGGGACTAACATCCTCCGACAAAAACCTCGGCCTCAGCTCGGCCCCCATCCGCGCACACTCCTATTCGAGCCACATCTGGTGTCGCTCAAGCTCCTCCTGAAGAGCCAGTATGCGGTCCTGAGCTTGCATATTGGCGCCAGCGAGTCTCGAGGCCCTTACCTCAGATTCTAACCACGCCCGTTCAAAGCGCACCGCACGAGCCTAAGCCCGCTCAACTGTGCTGGTGGTAGCTTGCACACAAACCTACATGTCCTCTACGGCCCTAGCGACTCGAGGGAATGCATTGGAAAAGGAGAACCGCAGACCACTGGAAGCGCTCAAACACACGAATCGGCATGTGCAATGAAAAAAGAAGCCCTGCAATCCAGGGGATGTAATGCACCAAGCGAAAAAAAGGGAAAAGATTCATGCGATAGGCGAAGAGAATAAAGGCAATAACTGCTACTTTTATTAATCAAAGTTCCTTTACAAGTACACGGCTTGCAACAGCGAAAGTATAAGAAAGAGAAGGAAGATACGGCATGGGGCATAAAGCCCAGAGCGACTGCCCCGAATGCTTGGAGCATTGCCAAGAAACGTGATCCACATGGGATCACCACGGCTCAATTGCTAGAACCCCGACTAGCCCAAGCACTGAGCCATCGATGTTGGCCAGCTTCTGCGGGCTAGCCCAATGCTAACCGCAGGGGCAGAATTAACACCCGCAACAGTAGTCCTCGACAGGGGCGCAAAAAGCCTGCGCTCTCCCTACAAAGGCTCCGCCTTCTACCTCCCCTCCAGATGGCACAGATGATAACCCAAGTGGAGTGGAGACCACGAGCAATGCGCTACCCCGGAGGCAAAGAGCCCTGTGATAGCTCCGCTGCAACCCTCCTACATTCGGGAGATCACCAAAGCCCGGAGGGAGGCACGCGACAATGGCAGAGTAGCCGAGCCACCCTCATTAACACGAGGAACCGCCCATAGTGGGGGCGTGAGGACAATCTTTGTCAGAAGCTCCAAATCTCTAGCTAGTTCATTCGACTCCTTTGCAGATTCCCACCGAAAGCGGGACAGGCCAAGGCCCTTGCACCGCTCCTCCAAGATCAGCTAAGGGATGAGCCGCACCGGTCGAAGAGCCCCTATTTATGGATGAGTTGGCATCCTGCCTGAGCTTAGCTAGGCACACTCCCCGGTAGCCGTCATTCATGAAGAAAAGTCCTCAATACTGATGCGATCTTAGGCGTGTGAATCTATCCATTCAAAGCACCGAATCACTGCAGCACCTGAAAAGTCTGCATGACTACCTGGGGAAAACGTAACATCAGAAGAAGACAAAGCCTAGCGCATCTCGAGGAGGGCAATGCGGTGACCAGCTGCACCGAAGCAGGCATGCCAGTCCTCATCCATAAGTCAGTCCAGGTATGGAGGCTAGTGTTGGATCCAGTACCAGTGAGGTTCAAAGGAAACACAAAGCCCAGTCTAGGAAGCAGCAATCCGAGTGGTCAGCTCGGCCCAATATTCAAAAACGGCCTATGTGGCACTCCAGTGCTCGCAGCCAATTGGCGCCACCTGCAGCTCATTAATGCGGCTGCAGGCGGCCGGCGTACTACGGAGGAGACAAGCCAATGAGGAGGTCAACGCTGCCAACCGCGGCTCGCGTCGCAGCCTGCAGTTATCCAGCCAATCCTAGCGCAAAAGGTAGACCAAGTGTGGTCTGTGATGCACGACGATCTCCCTGCCACCATAATGCGACAACTGACATGCCGACGACCACCACTGGCAACGCCCGACGAATCCCTACCGGAAGGATTCTTGCACCCAAAGCTCTAAGCCAATGAGCCTATAAATTTCCTCTCCTTTCATAAAAGAAGAGATCTCCAATTTTTTATTCTTGAGAATACGGCTTGGCATTAAGCACTGAGACACGCACTCTTGAAGTCATAGCTCTCGAATGTGCCTCCAAGCCAATCTCGCCAGCCTCCTTCACGCTACGAGAGTAAGCCACCCTCCGCGATGCATACAAGGAGTCAGGCCTCCCACTAACGCTCATCAAATCCCTCACTCTTGTATCCATACACTCCCACCGCATACATAGCATATTTTCGCACACTTCTAAGCGTGCGCCCCTTTCTGTTCATTATAGAAAGTTGCTGATTTGAACGTCGGAATATTTTCTGTGGGAGAAATCTCGCCGAACCTCTGATCTCTCGTTTGTGGTTTGTATTGTGCAGGTTCCAGGTTCACAACGATGAAGATCAGACCCGCTCGAGATTCGATCCGAACCAAAAATTCAAAGACTCCATAATTCGTATGACAACCCAGGACCTAAAACGCAACAGATTTAATTAACTGTTTGACCATTCAAAATTTTGGTCTTTTGTATACTCAGTGGTCGATCACTCAATTGTTCGATAATTTGGTCATTGAAAATTTTGGCCATTTGGCCCTATTTTTTCTGATTTGGGTTCAATAATTCAGCCGATTTATATCTCTTCATAAATTTGTTATTTGAAGGCCCCTTATATCAGTAGATTGGGTTGGCCTTATTTTAGACAATACTAACAAAATGGCCTTATTACTTTAACCACGGGGCTGGCCTAAGATAAACGTAGCTAAAGTCGACATCTGACTCATGTCTTAATTAGATTTAGATTTTTTTAAAAAAATTTTAGGTTTTTATTACTTTT
>JAODPA010093388.1:0-23025 GCA_025585075.1 Nepenthes mirabilis | reverse complement strand
CATTAATAATCTCGAGTCATATAATATTATTATTTATCTATTATTATATGAATCCGATAATATGAAAGATGGACATCTACTATTTATATAATAATAACTTTGCCTATTTCAAATACTTTTTTTTGTTCCACGTTCTTCTTTTTTCCTTTACCTAATCTCAACCGGCTCTCTCCTTTGATGTTGACAAGGCCAAATATGACATTATTGGTGACACAAGAACACCGTAGCCTTCACGAGGACGACTAGGGAAACTAAAAGGTTGTGGAGAAGGATAGGTGTGATCTCCTCAAATCACAACAAGGTCACTTATGATGAGAGCAATGAGGTAAATGGGGCACATAGAGAGAGAGGGAGGAATGATAAGCCAATGTGGGACTCACAAAGGTTGGTTGTGGTAGATGACCCAATATCACACCTAGGTTTTGGTCAATTTAGTGGGATCAAGCATTCAATTTGTTTGCCTCTACCTAATGTTCTCTAGCTTTGTCCAAAGCAAAGAACTTATTGTTCTGTCTCGGCCCGACATTGAATAAATTTAACTAAACTTGATCGCTTAAATACTAAAAGTTTTAGTATAGTTGGTATTTTAAATTCGGTGAAGAGTAGCCAACTAAGATATTAACATGAGGCTGTAGAATTTATTGGGCACTGTAATAATTATAGAATGAATGTAAGTGCCTTCATCCATAATTAATATAGCTGTAATTAATCAATTTTTGCCTCCTCAAAAATTAGGATATGCCCTTATATGCTACTGATTTTTCCTTATAGAGAAGGTCTAGTATTCTTACTAAATCCACCTATATCATTTTACACAACTCAAATTCAATGATATTTATCCTCAATTTCATATAATAGTTATAAACAAACCGTCTTAGAGGTATTGGTGTAGATATCGTGTGAAAACTTCTTAGACCGCCTTCATACTTATCGATTTCATTTTTTTATATTTTGGGCTAGTCCCTCACAAATATTATAATAAACGGATAGATTATTTAGAGGATGCCGATGTTCACGCATAGAACGTTCGAGAAAAGATTACAAGTAAAAGTTGCACAATATATGTGTGAGAATTGGTGGAGAATCGTCTAAATAACAAAGGATATTGAAGGGTTGCATAATATTTGTGTGAAAATTTAACCAGTGTAATTTGAGGGTTAGCCAATGGACGACAAAATTTACTAGAGGTTCACATAAAATTTCAAACAAGGTATGGACAGGCTAAAAGTTTTTCTAGTAAACAAATAAAATTTGTGCTTAATAGATACACTATGGTCGTGCGTGCATAAAAGGGATAGAATAGCCACACTTGATATGCACTTAGAAGGTGCTTGTGCGCCATTTGTTCGATGAAGTCACACCTAATGCGTGCTTAAGTGGTACTCATATAGCCACACTGCTATAAAGTTGTTCATGAAGTGATGTTAGAGCATCCGAATTTACTTTGTAATACAAGGAACACCGCACAAAGAGAGAAGAGAAAAAGGAAATGTTTCAGCATTCAGTTGAGATCTAATTCAATTTTCATTCTTTATTAAGATCGTATACGTTTTTCTAATATTATTTTCTATTGTATATTACTATTTAATTGCTCATTTTTTAGTGTATTTTTATCTTGTGTATTGTTAAGTATATTGAAGGTTGTATTTGTTGATCATTCACATGAGTTGTTGCAAAAAAATTTTAAAGAATGCTATTTTAAAACTAGTCACTTTTTATAATGAATTTATTTAAAATTTGGTTACATAATTTTTTTTCTTGATTTGAAAAAAAATTTCACACCAAAAATTATCGTATAATATTATATTTCTTATATTCAAGTGTTTAGTGGTTGTCATTCGACAAGAGATTTGGGTTTGCTCTATTGCACTAATTGTACATATTTTGACTAATTCTTAATAAGTGATATCAAAAAGTAGATTTTTTGCGGGGTGTGAAAACTAAAATTTGATGGCATCAACGTTGAAAAAATTTACCATTTTACACTAAGCAATTCAATGAGTAAAGTGATTTCATTCCTGGATAACAAAGAATAAATAATTTTTTGACTTGGAAATAAATGATAAAACACAACAGAACAAGGAAGAGAATTTGGAGAAGATAAATGATAAAAAATGACAAAATATAAAAGGTATTGCTAATTATAGGATCAAGTTATATTTCAAATATAATACTTTTTAAGAAGTCATTGGCTTGTTGGATTCAATAAAGGTTTATATTACACTTGAAGGCCAATACAAATCTAAATCCATAATAATATGGTTACATGTGAAGAAGAAGTTTAATGGCATTTGGTTACCAAAATGGAAAAATTTTGAAAAGTACTTGGATTTATTTAACTTGATTTTAATATAGATGTCGAGATTTGATGATAAGATCAATAATAAAGATAAGGTATTGGTATTGTTGACTTCTTTGTTAGTTTCGTATAGTTATATTGTCACGACACTGTCATTTAAGAAGGGCACACTTAATTTTAATGACGTAATCATTTCTCTACTTATGAATGAATATAAGTGAAAAAGAAGTGAAGAGGTTTTGGAAGAGTCGAGTATCATGGTTTCTACTTGTGGTTGAAGGTACTAGAGATCAAAGGACCGAGGTAGAAAATTGGAGATGAACAATAATCGGTCCAAGTTTTAGTATATTGAGTGCTTCCTATGTAATAATAAGGGTCACATTAACTAAGATTATTTTAAAAGAAATTAGAAGAAGAGTGATAGTGAGTGACAAGAGATGAGGGATCAGGATGAACTTTTATCACTACTTGCACTTATAGTCATCCATATGGGAAAGACACAGATTTTTGTGAGCCACATGACAAGTTGAATAATGAATAGTAATTTTTGATACTATATGATATCGAAAAAATTCCTTTTTACCTCCTATACACTCAAAAACTACGAGATATTACAAATAGGTAATGATGGCTTGTCGAGGGTAGTTGGCATAGGGGACATTAGCTTGTAAACAAACAACGAGATAAACTCGTGTTGAGAGGCGTGCAACTTGTCCCAAATATACAGTTGAATGTAATTTCAATCAAAAAGTTTGACAAAAAGAAATTTTATATGACATTTCAGAAAATGCCAATGAAAACTTAACAATGGTGCCTCAATTGTGGTAAAAGAAAGCAAGTGTTCAAATTAATATTCGATGGAGGCTTTGATTACTAATGGCGACTCTAAGGTAACCAACAAGGCAGATTGGTCAAGTTGGAAGGAGAAGTTTGAGGAGAAATACAAAGAGGAGCAACTCTAGCGTGGAGAAAGAATCAAAGAAAAGTGTAAATATTCTAGATTTGGTAAAGAAAAAGAGGGTGTTGTTCACACTTACATATACTGACATTCCATTGAAGGAAAGTTGCCAAAAGGTAAGAGTTGACGGTTGTCAGTAAAAATAAATAGTCCCCTACAAGGTTAGGAGATAAAGTTTGTTGAGTTTCTGATCATTCCATTTTGAATACCACAATAAACGAATATGTCATTTGGAAGACACAAAATATTCACACATAGAATACTCAAGTGAAAATATCAAATAATGGTCGCTTAATATTTATATGAGAGTAAGTCAAAGGTTGGTTGAGGATCATCCTATTGACAAAAGATATCAAAGAGTTATGCGATATCCATGGAAATGTCAGTTTGTGTTGGCTAAGGGTTAGCCAAGCAACAATGAAGTTCACTAGAAATCTATGTAAGGTTCATACGAGGTGCGTTTGAATAAAATATATTTTCAATAAATAAATAATATCTACGCCTGGTAGACACTTGTATGCAAAATGGACAGAATGAGTATTGACATTAAAGGGTCATGCGATATTAACATAAGATATTGAAATTGACAAAAGGAATTGATAAAAGATATTGAATGATCATGTGATATCCGTAGAAAAGTCAGTTGGGTGTTGGTTAAAGGTTAGCCAAGCAAAAATGAAGTTCATTAGAGATTTATGTAAGGCTCGCACGAGGTGCGTTTGAATGAAATACATTTCCAATAAATAAGTAGTATCTATACCTGATAGGCACTTATACGCAAAATGGACAAAATGGGTATGCTTGATGTACACCTAAAAGGTACTGGTGTGTCATTTTGTCTAGTGAGGTTGTGTCTAATACGTGTTTAAGGGGCACTTGTGTGTTGACACTATTATAAAGTCGTATATAATACGATTTTAAAATATTCAAAATCATTTTACCACATAAAAAGCGCCATATGAAAGAGGAAAAAAGTAAAAAAAAGAAAAAAAAAGAGGTTCAACATCTGGTTGAATTAACTCAAATTTTATTCTTCGTTAAAATTAAATATGTTACTCTATTGTTATTTTTTAGGACATATTATCATTTAATTACTCGTTTTCGATATATTTTTTTTGGTGGGTTATTAGGTATGTGTTAGGGGTTGTGTTAAATTGGTTATAAACTCGTATTTTAGTGAATAGATTTTGAAGGAGATTATTTTTATAATTGGTTACTTTTATAGTAAATTTATTTAAAATTTATCTTGTAATTTTTTCTTTACTTGAAAGGATCTTCGACGTTAAAAATCATTACACAACATTGCATTTTTTGCATTGAAATGTTTGATAATTGACATTTGACGAAGAGTTTAAATTTATTTTGCTATGTCGATTGTGCATATTTTGATCAAATTTCAATACTAACTGTGTTCCAGGAGCACCAAATTTGCCGAAGTGGTACACGAAAAAATCAGGAAGGCATGGCAGCAATATTAAATAACAAGTATTATCAAAATAAAATAATCCTCTTTTAGGTTATTGAGCAAAACTTCTATCACAAAATTAGGTTTCTCGTCAGTGTTTTTTTTTTTTTTTTTTTTTTTTCATTTTGGAAGAAATATGTATTTTTTTATTATTCTTAAATTCTTTGTTGTTATGATCGGGGATACGCAATCCATGGATGGGAGGTTGAGGGGTGGGCCACTAAGCCCAGGGCCACACAGCTGTTGAGAGACTCGAGTGAAATTGAGGGGTGGACGAAGGGGGAGGTTGGCGGGCAATGTGGGAGAGGGGTGGCAAGGAAGAGAAGGTTGTAATGGGTGAATTTTTTTGTTTTAGTAAAAAATATAAAATTGTTATTTTTTAAAATATTTGTTGTTGGATCGAAATATTAGTATTGTAATTGTTTGTTGGGTAACCTAAAAAAACAGGTAAATTCCAAATTTAGATTGATTGTCATACCCACAAATATAAAAGACTATGATAAAAAATTTAGAACTTTTATTATCGGGTCTAAATTGAGGCCTAATAAATTATGTTCAAATATTAGGTTCAAGAAAAATAGTACAGCCAAAGCGCCTAAACCTAAGAGCCGATATGGCCGAGGTTTTAATAAGGGCTGATATTTTTAAGCAAAAGCATATCAGCGTGTCAAAATAATTAAGATAAAGGTGACTGAGGTACCTGAATTATCCATGGTCAAAACATTTGGATGGCAAAATTTCGTACTTTGCTACACTTTAAAAGACACGCTCACAATGTATTCATAAGTATTGTCTTGCTAGGAAAGCTTTTATGATAAAATATATGATTTTCTTAATCTATTCATCTACCCCATACTAGCCAAGATATAAAAGGAAAAATGACTTCAATAACTACACCTCAAAACACAGGTTCACAATATATTTCAAAGTATTGTCTTATTAGAGAGTCATTTTCTAAAAAAATACAGAGTTTTTTTCTTGATCTGTTTAGCCACCATCAGATTAACCCTGGATATAAAATATATCAAAGTATTTAAGATCACATTCTCATATAGTTCGAAATTAGTCACTTAAATAAGATCTGTCAAACTATTCAACTCAATAATCATATAGCTTAGATAGGATATAATATTTACTCGTTGTGTCTATTCAAATTTAGTACGTTCTCTATTTTTATGATCCCGTTAGATTTATATTATTATTTAAATTTTTTTTTATAATTTGTTATATATTTTTGGCCTAAGGAGTTTTCAAAATTCGATTCAAGACTTGCAAATACACTTAAATGTTAGCGGTGAAAACATGTGGGTCGAATTATTTCTTAATTCGCATTATTATTATTATTTTAAGGTTTTTTCCCCATAAAAAAAGGTTTGCGTGCGTGTGTTTTTGACGAGTTTCATACGGCCCCGTCTGTACTTCGAAATCCGTTATCCACTGGTCTTTCACTCCTCTGCTTCTCCTGCAGGGTAACAAGAATCTCTCTTTGTCGCAGTTCATCCAGATCGAGCTAAGCTTTCGTATTCGAATAACCCAATTTTTTCACAGATAGAAGAGGCGTGACTTTCTATTCACACTTTTTGCCGCTGCGCAATTCGTGTCGATACCAATTTTCGCCGAACACAATACATAGTTTTTTTGCTGCTTAAATACAATGTGGGCATGTGTTTATGTACTTAATGAGCACTTCCTATTTGTTATGCGGGAACTTACTGATTTTCAATCGGAAGTCATGTTGTTGGGGTAAAACAGTCAGGGTAAAGGACTGTCTGCTATCGAATTCTGGGGTCGGCGTGAGCTGTCATAGGGGAAGGTCAAGGCCTCGGGGGCTGTCCATTCCGAATGCAAAGAAGGATCACAACCGTCATTCGCGGAAGAAGAGTTGGTGGAGGAAGTTTTTCTTTGATGAGGAGGGGAATTGGCTTGGTATGAGGGACGAAGATATGGTGGAGGCTGAAGAAATTGGGACCTCCGGAAGTGAGGGTGAAGAGGTGGGATTGTCGGAGAAGGAGAAGTTCGAGGCATGGAAGAACAGAGCGGAGGCTATTATAGAGTTGAGGAAGGCTCAAGAGGATATGAGGAATGAAGAGAGTCGAAATTGGGAAGATTGGATTATTCTTCCTGACGAAACAAATGGCGCGGGCTATGAATGGGGCAGTGCATTTGAGGATTCAGGAGAAGATATGAGAGGTGAACCAAGTAAAATGATTCCCGAGAGGGGTTTGGTTGAAACTGTGAGGGATTTAGTTCTTGGAAGGGAAGATGATGACATGCTGTATGAAGACCGTGTTTTTGGGTATGCTTCACTGAAGTCGGTAAGTAGATGCGTGCACAGAGGAACACCCATGATTAGGCAACTCATTCTCATTCTAGGAACTTTTTCGTTGCTATGACTTGACAGTTGGCAATACACATGTAGATAAAACTAGAGCAGAAGAAATAAAGCAAGCACTAAAAGTGATGAAAAATAGAAAATCCATCGGAGTCGGAGGCTTATACTATTGAAGAATGGAAATGCTTAGATCATTATGTAACTTTTTCTAACATAATCGAGCTATTGAGATGGAATATAGTTTATGGGCAATACAATGCAAATTTAATGAATGAAGAGTAAAATAAGAAATGGATGTGTCAGATTGATTTTTTTTGCCTTTAAGATTTTTGTGTTCAGAAAAGGTTAGTGGAGAACTTTGGGAGAAAAGGGAACCATACATGGTTTTTATTGAACTAACGAAGGTGTAAGCCTTCCTATGAAAGCAAGTTTTATGTAGGTATTAGAGAAGAAAGCCAAGTTTAGTAGATATGTAGAGATCGTTGAGGAAATGTATGGTTGGTGATGAACCGTGTGAAAACTGTGGTGGAAGAAACTAGGTATTTTTTCTTTACTACAGGCTTACATCAAGGTTCAACATTGTGTTTTTGGTACGTTGCTTTAGCTATGAACTTATTGGAAATGTTAAGACAAATTCCTCTCTATGTACTGTTTGTGATTTAGATGTTTTGATAGATGAAAATGGACAATAAAGTTAAAAGTAAAATGTAGAGAGACTTTGGGATGATAAGGAGTTCTATGGAGTACATGGTAATTTTAGGTAGAAATAATGAACAAGTTAAGATTAATTGTCGAGAAACACCTAACAAAAATATATTTCCTTACCTTGGTTCTACAATTGAAGAAAATGGAAAGATTGAAGGATATCATACTTCTAGTGTGAAATGATTTTGTTTGAATGGCGAAATGCATCTGAAGTATTGTAATTTCCAAACTCCACCAAAAATAGAATGAAGTTTCATAGAATGTGTTACGGGCCAATTTCCATTTTTAGTTTCACCATTATTAATTTTAGTATTTTATTTTACTATTTTTAATTTTTCATATTCTGTTGGACTGTTGCTCTACGGTTGACTTATGCCGTTCGACTCTATGTGATGCGGTTGGCCTTTTACAATATATGTACTGTTCAACGTGGAAGAAAATGCAAGAAGAAAATATCTGCTCTCTATTTGCTCTCACTCTCCATCTCCCCTGTTCCGTCTTTCTTTGCTTCCCCGTTCCCCTCTCTCTTTCTGTCTTTTCTCTGCTTTTCTCTCTCTGCATCTCGGCCCTAGGGATCTCGGCCTTTAGCACCACTACACTGAGGGCCTTACTGTAGCTCCTTGGTCGATCCCTTTCTTTTCCTCTAATTTTTCTCTGCTGATCTCCCCTTCCGCTGTCCTCTTTTCTATTTACGCCGTCGTTCTGCTCTTGCCGAGGGCGTCACCGATCGTGCATGTATTAGAATGACTGAAAGGCTAGCTAAGTTAATTGGATAAAATGCTGGGATGTCGAAAAAAAGGGTCTATGAAAGTAAGCCTAGAAGAGATGAGGGTTTTGAGATAGATGAGTGATGCAACTCTTAAGATAAAATTAGAAGTGAATACATTCACAAGAATTTCAAAGTAGCGGATGCAAGGATTATTATCATGGTTCTGGAACTGGTCACCTGATTATTTTGATCTGCTAGGTGCTAGAATTCAATTTTTTAAATCATTGACGTGGATATCTGTTTCTTTTCTGCATTGTTGTGAAACATATGATTTGTAGCTAATACTTGCATTTCTGGTTTGTAGGCTAAATTTTTGGCGGTTTTGATAATTATACCATTGGCATTGGATTTTCTTGTTCGTGACTATGTCCTCATGCCTTTTTTAGACAGGTAACTGTTGGTTTGTGATGCTTTTTACTTTGTTCGATCTGAATATTATTGTGTGTCAGCAATTCACCTAAAAGGGGTTTTTTTGGCAGTTGGTGAGGGAGTGTAGATCCCCTGCCTCTATTCCTATATACACTGATTTTTTAAAAACAAAAATTAAAATGTGTTTAAAGCAGCAACCTTATTATTATTTTTTTTTCTTTTGAGATAGTTTGTATGTAGTTGTGGCCTCTAAGGAGGGAATGTATGGATACTAAATTTTCTTCTAAACAATTAGTGTACCAAGCTCAAATTATGTTCAGCAAAATTAAACCAGGATATATGCCATGAGACTAGCATGATCATAAGCCCCTCCCCCGCCCCCCTCATTTAGTTTGGAAATCTCTTTGATCCATAATTGTCAGTTAAGTGATTGAATTCATAGCAAATTATGTCACTTCTGCTTATTAAATTCCATTATTTAGCTGCTGTCGGCCTTTATGGCCCAGCAGAACAACTGTAGCCTGTAGGTGCGATAATCTGTTATTTACTACACGAAGCGGTGGCTTAGTGGTGGTTTTTTGCATATCACCCTAATGCAGGGAAGGGGGGGAGATGAAGAAGAAAAAATTGGGAGAAGGGGTAAGAAACAAGAGGAGGAAGAACAGAGATCAATAGAGAGAAGATAATCACAATCACGTACATTTTTTTTAACTTATTAATAATGCATTCAATATTNTATTTAAATATTCCTCTATCTTACATAGTTGTCAAAATAAAATATCACCAAAGCGCAACAAAATCTAAATATCATCAGAATTATGATAAATAGAATTAACATATTTAGTTAATTAAAATATTAATTAGTAATACTGGGGATTTCAATTATGATCTTTGGGCATCATAATGGAAGCTCAACAAGAACATTTAATATTGGTCAATTATGCATGTACTTTTTTGTCAATTTTTTATTAACGCTTATGATACTTGGTAAGACTTATCCTATGATTCTCGCTCTATCGTGTGCATGAGTTTGCCATTGTTTAAAACATCGGCTCTTAGATTTAACTGTAGAAGGGTGAAGCAAGGGGACACTTTTGTTTTAAGCTGTATGAGCATGGATCTCAAGAGGTTATGGTTTTCAAGGAGAGAGGTAAGAAATTTGATCGTCATCTATGCAAGATGATTGGAGTTGTGATTGGGAGTTGTGGTATCAGGGAAAAAATTCTTGTGAAAGTCGTTGGTTAGATTTACTGTTCTGTGTGAAATCTTGGAACAATGGTTTTGGTAGGTTTATGGAAATCTTATTACTATCTGCTTGACATGAGTTTTTAGGTTTCATTCCTATTGGTTCTAATGGTGGGTGTTGATGTCGTTCTGAGGGTGTCATGGTCTTCCTTGAATTCATCATTTGCTCTACCAGTTAAGAAAGACTTTGATAGTAGCTTTGTAAATGTTCTAAAAGGTTCTTGTGCTGCAATAAGGGATTCCAAGTTTGAGTCTGGGCTTGCGGAGAATGAAGAACTAGGGTTTTCTCAAAGTTTGAGGAGGCAAGGGGCAAGTTTGCATGTTCTCAGGGGTTCCTTGGCTGATAGGGGCTATTTGATAAATTTTATGTGAGTTGGTCACCACGCTCTTTCCTAATGTTCTCTTGAGAGCAGTGCATAGTGACATTGAACTCAGTTGATCTCATAAGGTTTATGTCTTGCTGAGAGCTACTGAATTTGTTGTGTTTTTCTTTTTTTAATTTAATTTTGTCAAGTGCTTGAATTGCTTGCTTAAAAAAATATGTGCACGTACAAATGTAAATGCTTGATTGGCTAGGAAATTCTCGTCTTTGTTAATGGTAATATCTTCATTCTATTGTCGTTTGTATGGCTTGCCTTACAAAGTTAGGGTTGAAAGGCTAGCTTATGGGAGCTGGAAAAGGAAAAACAGCTGGAACTCTGTAAATCAGTGATGTTGAGTTGGGCTCATAAATTTCATGTTTTCATGAGAATTATATGAATGATATACAAAATATATAGAAATGAGCTTGATTAACTAGGGAATTCTCCTTCTGCCTGTGGTAATAAGCTCATCTGATGATTTTATAGCTCTCCTGTAGATGAGTAATGCTTTCTGTTGTGGACAGGTATGTGAAGACTGTACCACTTGCAGCAGAGATGCTTGATTTGAGAAGAAGTCAAAAGCTTGAAATGATTAAGGAGTTAAAAGTTGAGAGAGCGAGAATCCGATTTGAAGTTGAGATTGGTAAATCTCCTCCACTTTCTGATGAGGAGATGTGGTCGGAATTACGGCATAAAGCGTAAGATACATTTTGTTTGACAGTATAGCTTATAGGTTTGTCAATACTCCTCCCCCCCCCCCCCCCAAAGAAAAACCAAGGCTTTTGGATTTTGCCATTTATTTCTCTAAAACGTTTTGGTTATTGGTTGTATAAATCATATGATTGAGTTGTATATTGAGGGGGCTAGCTATGATAAAAGAAAGGCAATACTACTTATGATTTGGCTGTTTAAATTCACTTTTGACCTTTGTAAGGTCCAAGAGTTGTGGAAATGAACTCTTACTCTCGGTTAATTTTTTAACAGTCAGTTCTTGCATTTTTAAATTTAATTCGCATTGAAACCTGCCAAATCTAGTTGTTCCTTGCTGCCTGTTTTGTGCTGAGAAGTAATGCTATGGGGTGGCTTCATTATATCTATAATATTATTTTGCATTCAAAATTTGTTTTCTTTAATGGTCAATATTATAATTGTAAAAAAAGGTAGTACAATACACAAGGCTTTCACATTATGGGATATGGGAGGATCAGATATACGCAATCTTGTCCTCATATTACAGAGAGGTTTCCATGGTACCCCAAGCCTCCTGATTACATTGGAATAATCTTGCCGTCATGTGTTGGTTTTGCCTTTTTGGTAAATATAGCTACATAGCATTTTAACAACTCCTTGAGTTTGAGGATAGATATTGATCATCCCAAACTTATTACAAATATATTAAATTCGAGCTTAGATTAGAACTTATCGAAAGATTTGCTAGGCTGCTAGCTATTATCCTGTCTTCACATGTTTGATCATGTGAACTAAGCTTGTTGAAACATCTCAAAAATAAAATGGAAGCCCACCTTTACACTCATTGTGAGCTCGTGAAAAACCAAATTTGATTCCTTGTGGTAGCTGGTTGATTGTTATGAAATCTTACACCCCAGTGCATCTAATTACTATTGAAACTACATCATGTTGCACATTATGTGTGTCAGTACATGATATTTTGATTAAACATTTGGTTTGGCAACCATATTTAGTTTTTTACTTTCTCGAGAAGTGAGGTTATATTCAATAAAAATATAAGATCCCCTGGTAGACTTTTGATCATACGATGACCTAACTAGTTAACATGAAAAATCCCTCAACCTGAGTATGACTATAATAATAATAAAGCGAACTTCATTTTGGTATACCCTTAAAATATCTCAGATTATAAATCACAGTCTGTAATGTGGGATATGAGTAGTGGGCATAAAATGACAACATAGTGAGAAGGCATAAACTGATCGTGCCATAATGAGATAATTAAGCTTATCGAGTACTACCCTGGTTCAATGGAAGCTTGTGCATCATCTAGAAATAATTTCATTTCTAGATCCATAGGAGCATCATGGGACTTTGCAGCCAATAGCCATGTATCTCGAAGCAAATCTAAGGTAATACCTAGAAGAAGATTACACTATGACACTCAACAATTTAAATACCTGGAAGGCTAGAAACCTTTGGTTTAAAATCTATTCAAAAATAACATTTTTAAAGTTGTAATGCCAATAATATCCTTAACCAATAATTATAATATTATCTACATACAAAAAGAGAAAAATACATCTAGCACTAAAATAATGATAGAGTGATCAATGCCACGATGAGAAAGTCCGAACTCTAGCATGACTTCATTGTACTTGACAAACTAAACCACGAGAACTATTTCAAACCATATAATGACTTCAACCAACAAATATACCGACTCTCCCCCTGAGCAACATTATTCTAAAGGTCATAATATAGAAAGGCATTCTTAATATCAAATTGATGCAGGGGCAAACAATAAGTAGTAGCATTATTCATGCCCTGTAGAAGAACACACTAGCCACAAATGTTAAATTTAAAAATCTATCACAGATACCATGCAAAAGGAAAATAGAAGAAGAGAGAGAGAGAGAGAGAGGCAGTTGAATGGAGAAACCCTCTAAAAAGCATTTTAGTTTATGCACTAGTAGTTATAGACTTATTTACAATATATCGTAATGAATAGAATACACTTAACGCGAGTACATAGCTTTCTAACAGTCTAGAATGTTGTTGTGATTAAAGAACAGGTAAGGAAAAGGGTTTTTACTTTACTACTTATCCAAACTGTACTTGAACATAACAGGTTCAAATCTCTGAAGGCTTACTAATTAACTACCCCATCCCCAACTAAGGGGGCGGGTGGGGATAATAGTTTTTCCTAATAAGATGATAATGGCCAGGAGACGTTTGGAGCACAAAATTAGTTTAATAACCAGTAGCAGGGTCATTTACTTTAGGTGTTAGTTGTATCTGTTTTGTGTGCTTGTCTCAATAATTTACATATTTTCTCAATATGTTGGGCTATTAAACATGTGAAAAATTAAGCATTATAGGTGTATGTAATGAAAAAAAAAAAAAAGTTAAGTATTGCATAGATGAGAATATTAAGATCCCACTGTAGGTGTTTGTTGTATCTTTTTTGTATGTTTATCTCCATGATTCACGCATTTTCTTAATTTGTTGGGCAATTAAACATGTGAAAAGGTAAGCATGGCACAGAAGAGAAAGTAGGATCACTTTAAAAGATAGAATAAACAATGATTATATGCATTGCTATTTAACAATCACACCTATAGAAGAAAAAGTTGAGGGAAAGATGATTAAAGTGGTGTGGTTTGTACACTTAAAGCGTAGACAAAAAAAAGCGCCAGTGAGAAAAGTTGACTCGGTTGAGGTTGGAGTTATAGATAAGAAGAAACGGAGAGGTACATCTAGAAAAAGTTAGTGTAAATTAATGAATTATGATATGAAATTATTTATACCCTTTTAGGATATTCCACTAAGTTGAGTAGAAGAGACGAAGTAGATTCATATAACCGACCCCTCCTAAAGGACTTAAGTCTTTTTTGTTTTTTGTATATATGAATATTCTGCTCATTATGTTAAAGATAACCATCTTCTTTTTCCTACACAAGCAGCACATTTTTGGCAGGAGGCAATCTATTCTTATATGTGAGCTTTGATTAGAGACTTATATTGGCTTTTATGGACTGAAGTAAACACGTACACGGCATAACTGTCTTTGGAAAAGTTACTAACCATTGCTTATTTTATGAGCATAAATACATATTTACTTTTTGCTTAATGCCCTGACAGGCTAGAGTTGCGGGATGAGAGGCGATTAGAGAACCGTAGAGCATTTGCTAATATATGGTCTGATATGGTATTTGGGATCTCATTGTTCCTTATTCTATACTTCAATCAGAGTGAAGTAAGTTGTCATGCACCTTCTGTATTTCTTTCCCACAGTTTCTCCATGTAAATAATGTGGTTCTTATTTATATAGGGGCCTCTTTTCTTGTATTTGTTATTGACATAATGGGAGTAATTTTTTGTTGGGGTGGAATTGTGAATTCTCATTGTGCCTATTAACATGCCTTTAATGTCTAGGTGATGCTAGTGATCTTGTGTCATAATCGGTAGTATGGCTTTGAAGTGTTTAGAATTCATATAGTGTAGATTCACCAAGCATGCATATTAAGTAACAATAAGTTTCTATCGGACATAGTGTTGTTTATCCATGTCTAGGTCGATTAGCTAAGCTAGAGAAGGATGTCCTAGTTATATTTTTTGTAAGAAATTTTAAATGAATAATCTTGCATGCTTTTAGAAATGTGGTGATTGTATGAATTTGGATTCTAATTGTTTTGATCAATGAGAAGAGAGTTCATTTAAAATATCCAACAAGGAGGCGCCTCTCAAATATGAAATTTAAATATTACCAATTAAACACCATGGGGCACAGGCTAATCAACTCTGACCCACAAAGACCCTTAAGTCCAAAAACTGTTAAACAAAAAGGAAATCTATTAGAATTCATTCCTGTATCATAACTTGTATTCCTTTTGAGCCTTTTAAGTTCTTTATCTTAATACCACTTGTTGAGTGGTGATTCTTGAACCTAGAGACCTTAAGCTCCTCTAATGCTGACACAAAATGTGAGTAAAGAGTTCCAAAGTTTCTCTTCTTGCCTGTAAAAGCAAGTCCAAGAATTTTTTAAATCTCATCATTTCCTGCAAAAAAACCTTGGAAACTTTATTTGAACTTTGAAGGGATTGCCATCCGGCCCATCGAAAATTCCTTTATGAACAACATCCAAATTGTTGCTGGCTCTACTAAACATTAGCCTACAGTACTTAACACACCCCAATTTCAGTAGTTTTGCTAGGCGTGGCCTTGCCAAACTGTTATTCTGGGACAACATAGACAGGAGACCATCTGCAATGGAGTTTTATTGACATAAACTCTTGATCAAAAGGCTCTCCCCATAATCAAAAGCACAGTCCCTACTGATATCGCTGCAACCTCACTAAGAATTTTATAGTCCTTTAGAATGAGAAGAAGCGCAACATCTCTCAATTTTAATTCATTCACCTTAGAAGGATCAAGCAAAGGATCTGCCAAAGTCAAGCATAGATTTCCCCTTTGACAGATGCATAAAGTATGATGACATTAAAAAGGCTTAAACTGATACTTGCCACAGTACTTCACATCCACTGGAAGGGGATATGTCCACATCTTGAAGTCCATTAAAGGACAAATAAATGGGTTCCTAAGCCTTCACAAAATCATGAACTACTGAATGCCCATTCTTAACATTAGAGGAATAGGACCTAAAGCAGGAACAAGAAACAAACCCAAACATTTCCATTAAAGCCCAAATCAGATAGCACATCAACCACCCCAACAGCCAAGCAACTCGTGATAATTATTTAAGTGCTAGTACGCTGCCATAATTGTTTGATATAGCTAAGTCCAATCGACACTTTCTGATTCAAATCTTGTCAGGATTATTTGTAAGTGAGTTGCATGGTTTGCTTATATGTTGCACTATTGATCTTTCTAAACAAAACAAAACCTTTCCAATAAACCAGCCAAAATCAGATAGCACATCAAACAAACAGCCCCAGCAGCCAAGAAACTTGTGATATTTATTTTTCAGTGATAGTCTGTGGCCATAATTGTTTGATATTGCCAAGACCAATCGACCTTTTGTGATGCAAATTAAGTCAGGATTATTTGTGAGGGAGTTGCTTGGTTTGCTTATTTATTACACAATTGACCTGCTCGATATTGCAACCGGCTTTTAACATCATGTATGGCTCATATTACTCTACAATGAAATATTTAGTTATGTACAAAATTTAACCCAGCGATTACAATGTTCCCAGTAGGTAAAATGAGTTGTTTGCATCCATTCACTAGGGTCTTGGACTAGATTATAAAAATCTAAATGATTTTGAGTACCCAATTTAGGAAGGCCTATGGATGGCAAGCTTTGTACATATTCAGGCCATGGTATTTGTGTCATGTGCTATTTGTTATTGGAATAGATGGTAACATAAACCATTTTTTCTTTTTGGTGAGTAAGATCAACTAAGATCTCATTATCTACAACGATTAATATTCCTTTTCTCCTGAAGTATTCTGACTTATTTCATCCCCTGTTGAAGGTAGCTTTGCTGAAGTTCACAGGATATAAAATAATGAACAATATTTCAGACACTGGAAAGGCATTCCTAATTATTCTTATCACAGACATTTTTCTAGGGTAATGTTTCTTTCTCTTTGTTAAGACAACTTTCATTCACCAAAAACTTGCAAGCCCAGTTTCTATTTAAAAAGTCAATGGTTTAGGGATTTGGTTGTCAGAAAAACTGTTTTTGTATTGCAATTATCAGAAAACTCTTTACTTGATGAGAACTATTGCAATTTTACTGCAGGTATCATTCCGAATCTGGTTGGCAGACTGTGTGTGAAATAATTGTTGAGCATTATGGCTTTGAGGTTGATGAGGCTGCCATTACCATATTTATATGCCTGGTCCCTGTTATCATTGATGCTTGTGTTAAGCTTTGGGTATGTTGAATCTCTGATTTGTTTTGCCTATTATTTTTATGCCATCCTATTTCTGTAGCTGAAAACATATATAATTTGTAGTGTGAGGGATATGTTTAAGTCTGCTTGGTCTTTTTTAGCCATCTCTTTTGTGTGGACCATAGCATGCTAGATTAGGAGTATTGTTTATAGAGCAATAAGGATTTCATAACAGAAATAAGAATATCTACATTACAAAAATCTCTTTGCTTGCTGCCTAACTTCTACTCAATCTGTCTAGCTTCATGGGAAAAGGTACCTATTGCAAGGGCCCATACATGATTACGTGGCTATTACATGACTATGGCTAGCTAATACAGCAGCAGTACTAAACGAAGAGTACAGAATCTCTTTCTACTGTTCCTTTAGTTGTGGACTGTGGTGGGTAGTTTCTTTCCTAGACCTATATTAAAAGAATATTGCTTGCTCCTCAGAAATGTTGATATTTGTATTTTTTGAAAGGTTGGCATGAGGCATACTGGGCAATGAAATTGCCTCACTCCCAAACCAAAAGCAGGGTATTTTCCATGGCTGAGGCCAAGTGGATACTTATGCAAATCCATTTTCTAAGTTGAATGATTAATGCACAACAAAGCCTGTCTTATTAGTGGATGCTTGTTTGAAGACAGTCCATCATAGTTTTAATGTATTATTTAGTTGATTTACACTTCCGACCAGGAAAAATGATTCATGGATGGAGCCTTCAACGTTTAATCTGTACTTCAGAATACTGAAAAATAATTTTGACTCAACATTGCAGATTCTCCCGTTCATGTGGTTAAAGAAGAGTAAAAATAGTGAACTCCCCAATGCAAATGTTTAATTGTGTGCGATTGCAATGGTGTTTGATTGCAGATTCATTATGAGACAGGCAGAAAGATTTCTCTGATGTATCTTGCCTGCTAGGAGTTACTAGCCTGTACACCTTCAAAGCCTGAGCATAAAACTGATTTTGAAGGTCTTATCAAAACTGAAAAGTGCATGGGAAGGAGCGTGCAAGAGAGGGAGGGTTGAAAAGGGGAGGGAGGGAGAGAGAGAGAGAGAGAGAGGCCTATAAAGTTGTGGAAGAAAATATATACTGTCACAGCAGATAATTGTGTATTTCCTGCTAAGGTTGACTACCTAATGGACAATGGCTACGCCCCAATGTTCATAATATTTTGTAATTTCATTATCACCGAGATTTAGGACCAGAAATCTTCCATTTCCAAAGCTCTAGGTTTTAGGACCCTTTTTTGATAGAGTCNGTCAGTTTTTTTTTTCCTTACTTAGATCTTCAAGGTTTATTTTTTTATTTTTTATTTTTTTTTTTTGTTTTGGCTTTGAGTTAGATTATATGAGATTTTAGCATGTGATTGTACATAGACAGATTTGTGGACAGTGTTGGCCTCTATAGTGTTTTTACTTCAGAGTATAAAGCTGTGAAGTGAAAAACATATTTTTTGTTTTCACGAAATCTTCCTTCTAGTTCTATATGCTTCCTCCTCTCCTCTATTTTCTTCTCTTTACTATATTTTCCCCTTAATTCAACCTAGTGCATATGTTTGTAACGACTAATTGACTTGCTGTAAACAAGCTTTGTCGTGTAGTGCTTTTTAGTACTACTTTCCTTTAGAAGAATACTTGATTATCCCAATCTTCTCCAGGGATTTATACACTCCAAAATCTAAACCTTGCCACACTTGAAAATTTCAAAAGCTCTTTTTTGACTAGCTTAAGATGGTCCAAAACTCTTTTAACAAAAGTTACAAGTTGTAGCTTCTTCTAATTAGCTTTTCTAATAGAACTTAAAAAAAAAAAAAAAAGATTGGGCTAACAAAACCATCAATCTTTCTTATTAAGTTCTTATTTGTTGATATCTTTGTTTATACCCACGTGTGTGTTGCACTTTGATCAAAATTTAGGCTTATGATCACAAAAAAGGAAAAAGGAACCATGCCTTTTTTTGGGGGAGGGGGGTGTCAAGAACAAGTAAATTATATTTTTGAGCAACTCATTAAGATAAAATTGAATAATTTTGTGCTAAATTAAGGAGGCCACCAAATGATTTCTTCCAGTTTGAAAGATACAATTTTGGTGGGTGCTATTTTTGCATTTCACATAGAACTCTCGGCCAGATTATTTTCTGCATTCTCATACCCTTTTCTTCCTTTATTGGAATTTTATCCTATTATATCATAACTCAGTTTCAGAGCCACCAAGCCAAGTAGTTGTCAACCATATTCATAGGTATAGGAAGGAATGCATATCTGCAGCAGTGATGCTTCAAGTCCCTTATTTGTTTGGCAATATTAAATTCCGGTTGAAAATTTCTGTATAGAATATACTTGATGGAAAGATGTTAATGAATCAGAAAATAAATGAAAATAAAACAAGAACATATTACTGAATGAGAAAATAAACGAAAATAAAACAAGAACATGTAATGTTGTTTAATTGAGACCTGGAAAAGTTCATGGTTGCCTATAGTAGCCGGTCATTTTGATGACACTGTGCTTGTCCCTGGAGTTCCTTATGTTTAGGCAAACTACTACTTGTAAAGGTGGTCTTTCTGCACCTTTTCCTACTATTCCCATAAGCCCGTTCTTTACTATTTTTTATTAGAAAAACCAGTCCCCTTTTATGATTGTCAAAAAGTGAATGCCCTTCCCCTTTCAGATTCGCATGAAACTAAAAAGAAAAGATATAGTTAACCTACAAAAGTCTCTTTTTTTTAGCTTCTTGCGTACTGTACATGTTGATATACCATGCTGATGTTTTTCTTGTGAGATAATACGAGATATATCTCCAGCAATTGAGCAAGTCTGAAAGTGCCTCAGCAGTTGGGCTCCATTATGCTGCTGTTTCCTCAGAGAAATATGGCAAGTCTTGCCATCAAAATGTTACGCAGATAATCATGTCCCAGACTTGATTTCCTTAATTCAAAACATAATAAAACAATTTCGTGAATATATATTATTTCCAGATATTGAAATATTTATCTCAATATGCAGATTTATGGATGTGATGTATTGAGAAAATCTTCTCTCTACAGGCTTAACTATGGACTTAACAAAAATAGAGAAATAAATGCTATTCAGACTCTTTTTCTATGATTAGTTATATGCCAGTTTCTGTTGCTCAAGTAGTTCTAATTGTTCAGTATATGAGTGTTGCAGCTATTCAAGTTCCTTCCAAGATTGTCGCCGAAGGTGTCAACTATATTCAGGGAAATGAAGCGTCACTAACTTCTGAGATTTGCTTCTGTCGATTATTTTTCCTCTCCTTCGTGGAGTAGTACACAATAAAGGCGGTATCAACACAGATATTTTGCACTCGAGCTTCAACCTATGAGAAGCTGAACTCTTTTTAATCTTCCCTTTATAGAGAGGCTTTTCCCAATTGAAATCAAGAGATGAAAATAGATCATGTCATGTTTCGCTCATTTGCAACTTGAACTGTGAATAGCTTTTGATCATTGAAATGCTACTCAATATTCACATGAGATTGCTGTAATTTTTAGACAATCAAAATATGCTGCAGGGCTTCATCTTCTTGATGTTGACTCTCTACTAGCGCTTCCTGTATTCACATAGTTGATCTTATTTGTTCTTCCCCCGTTTGTTCATCTCGGTGTTCATACACATGGACAATGTAAACTCATTTGTTGTGATTCCCCGAATATTTATAATTTTTTGGGATTAAATTGATTTATTTGGTGTATGAATTTATATGATGTTATTATGGATAAATCATGGAAGATTGAATTTTACAATTAATTAGAATTTGTTTCGGTACGAAATTGAAGAATCAGTTGTGATGTTCAATGGGGCGTTTGAACTGCTCTTTGAAAGCTAGAAGACTGTTGTGTTGTGACATTAATTTTTGGTATGAAGATTGATTGGAAATTATAATTCTGGCTGTTGGAAGTTGGATAAGGATAAAAAATAGGACAACCCGTGTTTGATTGAATTAAATTACATAAAAGTTGAATATTTTTAACTATATATAAGAAGGGTATGTTCTACACAATTAGAACGTAAGTCTCTTACAACTGAAAATACAGAAAGAAAGATTAGAGAAAATTCAGAGAAAGAAAGAAGAAGAACCGTGAAAGAGGAACTTATTAAAAGATTGAACAATTAGGAATCTAATATTCATATAGATCATTTTCTTCTTGTTATAAATCATCTTATTTTATAAAGTAAGTCATTCACCTTTTCTTGATATAAGTCATTTTATCATTTTTCTTCTTTTCTTTCCTTGCTTCAGCAATGATGTATTTCATTGAGTAAATTTAATTTTCTTTATTTCAAGTCAAATTAAAGTGTTATTATTCCATGAATTCAAGTTATATTGTTTGAATGCCTTCAAAATTTCAAGTTAATTTTCTTCTTAGAAAGCATATTGTAGTTTTGATTAATTATCTTTTTACTTTCAAAGTACCATATTATAATCTGATTTATATGGTTTCCTTATTTATACATGAAGTATGAAATGTATATTATAAAGTATACGTTTATAAGTAAACGATACTTCACATAAATCAAAGAAACATTAGAAGAAATGAACAACAATGCATGAAAATGAAAATAAAATATGTAATTGCATGCGAACATTTAATTTCATATCTATATTTGATTATCATTCCGGTGGAGTGTGAGAGTTGGTCTTGCTCTTGACCGGTCGGTTTTTTTCTCCGGTTTTGGCTTTCTACACCAAAAAAAAAAAAAAAAAAAAGAGGAGGAGGTTAGCACAGGTTGGTTCTGTTCTTAACCGATTGGTGTGATTTCCCAGTATTTTTGGGTCTTCTCTCTTTCCAAAAAAAATGGGGTGGTGCAGGTTGGTTCTGTTCTTGACCGAGTGGTGTGCTTCCTCGATATTTTGGGGGTCTTCTCTCATAAAAAAAAAAAATAGAAGATATCGTCGGTTGGTTTTGGTCTTTGAATGACTGGTTTGCTTCTCCGGTTCTTTTGGGTCTTTTCTCTTTCAAAAAAAAAATGTCTTCTTTTCTATTCCCTTGTTTACCGGTGGTTATACTGTTGCTAGGGATAGTCTCTTCCCCGCCTTTGGGACTGATGTTGAGAACTCAGTTGTTTTGGCTGATTGCCCTCTTGCCTGAAAGGCATTTTTTCCGCTTAGGTGTTTGCGGCGTGAGAGTGAGAGAGTGTGAAAAAAAAATTATTATTTTTATCTTGTTATTATTCTGGTGGGGAGCGGCTTCTTTACCTTAACCGTTATATGAAAAAAAAAAGGGTAACCGTTATCTTGTTACCTTAATCGCTTAGGTTGTTATCCTGTTGACGCATGGTTGGCTACTTTCTCCTCCTTGGACGCTTTTGATAGTCTGTGTGGTGTCTGATCTCCTACTGTTATATGAATGGCTACATACTCCTGATATAGTATTTTGCTGGTATGTGCAGTTAAATGACTCGTTTGGTGACTTGATTGGTCAGCCTGAACCGGTTTGCACGATGATATATATGGATCTGTACGATTGCTAATCCTATTTAGCTTTGCACATGCCAGGTGTGTTTTGGTGGCTATTGGTGCCTGTAAGCTGCATTGATCGGTATGATCAAAGCGGATTGGCGGTGATTCCCTGAGGCATTGCACCTGGTGTTTTGCCCATTTTGACCGGTATGCTCTCACTTTCGAAGTGGATACTTTGTCAGCAGGACTGAAAGGAATGCTGGGCTGTTAGTATGGACATTGATATCTACTATTTGACCAACTTGGTTGATGGATTTAGGTGGATGTTACTCTGTTTATTTCTTTATTTTTTTTACTTTATTTAGATTCGTAACATGATTCACGATGATCGAAAAATATTCCAACGTCTTTATTCTAAATCCAAGCCGGCAAAACACTTAAAGATAAAATATTAGTTTTGTATTTTTTTTCATTTATACAATTTAATTACTTAT
>JAODPA010093377.1:39441-54301 GCA_025585075.1 Nepenthes mirabilis | reverse complement strand
AATTTTGTTAATATACTGCAAAATACTCGCCCATTTGACCTCTACAAAGCTACAGTAGCTAGCTGATCAAACCCGAAATCAAGGGAAAGTGCAATGGTAGAAGAATATTAGGAGACAAAACTCCTCAATTTTCAGACCGGGAGAGAGAGAGAGAGAGAGAGAGAGAGATGGCGGGAGAGACAGCATGCTGTGGGACAATGTTCTCGCTGTATATACTCATAATAGTAGGTTTAGTGGCCTTTGCTGGTCTCATGGCCGGTCTCACTCTCGGCCTTATGTCTCTGGGACTCGTCGACCTCGAAGTTCTTATCAAGTCTGGCCGTCCTCAAGATCGTAGCCACGCCGGTATCTCTCTCTCTTCTTGCTGTGGACTCTTTTCATTTTAATCTTGGATTTTTCTCGACGATTCAAGGTTTCTAGGTGTTTCAAGTGGATATTTTGTAGTGAGTATACGTCAGTAGTACGATATTAACTGGATTTGGGACTTCAGTCAGGAAGCTTGCCTATTTTGATTCCTCCTCCTTTTTTGTAGGCGAGTGATGGATGATTCCTTTTTCTTATCGCCTTTTGTTTGATTTATCTTTTTTTTTTTGGGGGGGGGGGGGCGGGGGGCGGAGGGGTTCGAAATTTCCCATTTGTCAAGTGAAAGATTTCTGTATCTAAAATATGGATTTAGTCAATTAGATGCTTGGGATGTTTGAAAGGGTTATTCATTATGAAGCCAGTGACGGAGTAGGTTGTATGCTAGGGTGAGTCTGTTCGACTCGCACTGGATTCTTTTTATGAAGGAAAATAACTTCTACCGAAATGAATGCAAATTCTCAATTGAGCTAAGCATTGTTGTTCCCATCAGCCTTCTTAAGGAAGAGGCTCAGAGCGCTCCACTACACTACCGATAATACTGAATTGATATTCCCATAACACTGAATTACTTCATAATAGCCCTCTATTTCCTCATGCATATCCTAAGATTGAGGTGGATAACTGATATACTGTCGATTATAACATGTACAATTTTTCTTCCAAGTAATTAGGTTATGTAACAATTTTTTTAGTCTGTAAACCAGAAAACAGAATTTATTTTCTTATGTACAATTTTTTCTTCCAAGTAATTAGGTTGTATGACAATTTTTTTAGTCTATAAACCAGAAAACAGAATTTCTTTTCCCCGCAAACTGTTTTCATAGACTGTAGACATTTTCATTATTTTTATGGAAACAATTTTTTTAACGAAATGATTCTGAATTCATGCATGTTATAATAATTTGGTTAATGTTAAGAATAATTTGGAAGCACAAGAACTAACTAGGTGGATTTGCATGACATTTGACAATGATTAAGACGGACAAGAAATTGAGTTAGCAAAGAGAAATAAGAAAATAACAAAATCCCTTACTTTCGTGTTGTGGCACTGTTGGATAAATGGTTAGGCATTTAGTAATAATGATTTTGGAGCATTTGTGTCCAAGTAGTATCGATACTATCATGCATGAAATTCTAGGACGTAATGATTGAGAGTACATCCCTCACAAACTGTAATCTGTTTCTTTGGCAGCTAAAATATTCCCAGTGGTGAAGAATCAACATCTTTTACTCTGTACTCTTTTGATTGGAAACTCTTTGGCGATGGAGGTGAGTGAAACTTGTATGCCTGTGAGGCTGTATTGGGAACTCTTTTTGCTCAGGCTGTAACTTCATTTCATATTAGGCATTCTAACTTAATGCAGCTTCCTCTTATTTTTTGTTATTGTTGCAGGCTCTTCCCATATTTTTGGACAAACTGGTCCCTCCTTGGGCAGCAATACTTATTTCTGTGACACTCATTCTCATGTTTGGAGAGGTGAATTATGTTTTCATAAACTTGTCATAGGTTTCTATGAAAGATAGTTACTCTGAGCCATCTGGTTTTTTATTCCCTTTATTTGGCTGCAGATATTGCCACAATCAATCTGCACTCGTTATGGCTTGGTTGTCGGAGCAACAGTGGCACCATTAGTTCGTGTTCTCCTTCTGATATTTTTCCCCATTGCCTATCCAATTAGCAAGGTATGGTCCATTTATTTCATTGTAATAGAACTATAAGTATGAGGTTTCACATCCTGGTTGAGTATTGACCAAGTTTGTTGCAATGGATTTCCTTCTTCTTTTAGAGCAGCTATATGACTGATTTGTATGAATGTGTTGCATATTATGTGTAGGTTCTAGACTGGATGTTGGGAAAGGGACATGCTGTGCTCTTAAGAAGAGCAGAGCTTAAAACATTTGTTACTTTTCATGGGAATGAGGTATCTGACGTAGATCCTAGTTTCTTGATTGTTCAAATTAATATGTAGTTTATATTTCCTCATTCATGATTATATCTTCTTCACACTCAATGATTCTAGATCTTAGTTTCGTGATTGTTTTCTAAATGATATGTAGTTTATATTTTCTCGTTCATAGCTATATTTTCTTTGCTCTCAAATGATTCTGACTTAGTGGAACTTTTGGCATATCCCCCTGTCTCTGTCTCATTACTCATTATGTAGGCTGGGAAAGGTGGCGATTTAACCCATGATGAGACTACTATTATATCTGGTGCACTTGAGCTGAGTGGGAAGACTGTGAAGGATGCGATGACTCCAATATCGAAGGCATTTTCCCTTGATCTGGATGCAACTCTTAATTTGTGGGTTTATGCTTCTTTTTTAATCTGCACATGATGTCTCAATGAGCTCTCTTAATCTCTAACCTCTTTATTTCTTTTGCAGAGAAACACTGAATGCTATTATGACAATGGGACACAGTAGAGTTCCAGTTTATCACCGAAATCCATTGAATATAATTGGATTAATCTTGGTAATTTCTGTGCATTTGTGGTTATCTCAAAAGAAGCAAGTGTGACGCACTGTGATTGTGATATCTGTCTTGCGAAAATTCTAATGGGTGAAGAAAAAAAGCTTGGAAATTTTGTTTGAAATATACTAGCATGACATATAAAAGCTTAAATCTTCCAATATCTCAATGTGTATATATGCCTTGTGAGAGAAATGGTTTCTTTACCATCTTGACTTTGCCAACATAAGTTCTTGCTTATTTTTTGAAACTAATAAACAATTGGCCTCTACAAATAATGTTTTGATGGCATATGATTGAGTTGTTAAGAAATCCTTTAGAACTGAGTTGGTGGTGTTATGCTTTTGCGTTGATCATATATGCAAAAGAGATTTTGTTAGTTGTTACTAAATTAGTTGATAGTTGTAAAATTAGAGAACGAATGGCTCTACAAAACAACAAGTCATGGTCATGATAAATATGTGATTTCTCTTTTCCTTGAATCAGATATCTTATCAATGCTGTTACCTGTTGATACTTTGTATTTGTTAGTTATAACCTTTGTAGTTGGTTGATCTTTTGAATGATCCTGTGAAGTTTGAACTTGTTGGTGATCTTTTGAATGATCTGTGTAGTTTGAACTTGTTTCTTCTGTAAGATCTGTAATTTACTGGGGTGTATCTGAAGCGACAGGAGCATCTGGCTGGCTCAATTACCTGCATTCTGCACTAATGTTTTTCCTCTACCTATTCTTTTGATATAACTGCATTTGAATTGATGTTGGAGGCTTGGCTGATCTTTTCTGGTTGAATATGTCTTGTGTATGATAAAAAATTACAGTAAGCTGTCTGACCCTTTTTTTTTTGAAAAAAATGTTTGCCTTGTTGCTATCTAACTTATAGAGTTTTGTCAAATCCTGATCATCACAATTCTTATATTTAATTTTGCTGGAAAAAGTGTTCAATATGTTGAGGGTGACCTTGGCGCAATGGTAATATTGCTCCATTGCAACCTGTGGGTCATCGTTTCAAATCTCAGAAACAATTCCTCCACAGTTTAGGTGTTAAGGTTGCATACATTTGACCTAGATGCCATGATGTGAGAGCCTTATGCAATGGGCCACAGTTTTTAGTGTGCACTATGGTGGTTAAAACCAAAAAAACTGAACCAAACTCATGTAATGGGTCTAAAAAATTTCTATGCTTTCATTTTGTTGGAATTTGGAACTTACTTGTGGTTTTGATTTTCAGTTTGATGGTTGAAAGGCCCATTAGACTGACCTAACTGACTATGTTTCCATAGAACTTAAAATATATAAAGAAAGAGCAAAATAATATAGTTCTGCTGTACTCGTGACACACTAAACATTCCCTAGAATATTGTGTTTCCTTAAACATTGATCAGGATGAATCCCTGAGGTTTTGATCATTCCACTTTCCTCCTTTCAAAATTCTAAGCATCAGTGAATCTGTTTGTTAGGCTAATCTGGCAAGTTTTAAGCTCATATATCTACTGGATCACTGGCTCAACCAATGTTTTGGGATATTGATTAGGTTGGTGACATTTGCCGAGTGAATTCTTGAAGTTGCTAGCCAATTATACTGCGACACATGGCATGTGACTTGTTGTCTAGTGAACAAATAAATCCCACTCTTAATTACCCTGAAAGTTGAGTAGAAATATGCTTTGTCACGTTGGTCAATTGGAAGAGAATTATCATTTACTTCTAACCAAATTTGGTCATTTGGATATATCTTCCTTGCTGGAGATGATTCTTACAAATTGACCAAATAGAAATAACTATCCCTATAAGTTTCTTATAATTAAAAGAGAAACAAAGGACATTATTCAAATTATTGGTGAACTTAAATATTCTGTAGAAAATTATTAGCTCTATCAAACAAATGAGAGACAATGTATAACAAAGTCCTGAAGCAAAACTATCTCTAGAAAGTATAATCACAAAATAAAATCTTTAAAAGAGTTGTACCCAAGAGCCATGATCGTTCGTTCTCCATTATGAATGGAAGGTCTCAGACCCTGGAATGGGATCAGTGAAAAGTCACAGAAATGCTCTTGCAAAGCCTTGAAGCTCCAGATTTTTTCATCAGCTTTCTTTGAGATTCACAAGAGTTGAAGATCATCTTGATACTTAAAATCAAGGTCAACCCCATTTTGACAGATTGTGTCTTAATTCTGTATCTGACGTTCTACTATTGCATATGGTAAAAGGTGCTTGAAAACAGTGTAGATGAGTTGACTTCAGGTAAACTTATGATTTAAATGCTCAACCAAGCAGTCCTAATAGTTTAAAGGATGTCTACTATTTTATCCCATGTAATAAAATAAAAGATTTTATAAATGCTCTTCGGCAGCCTTGGTTGCATCAGTTTGTGGTTGTTCCCTCTACCTTGCATCAATGTTTCAAGTATTACCAAAATGGAGAAAAGACTATTATAAATCATGTGGAGAACCGGAGTATATTTTTTCTGAAGTCAAGTTCTATATTGAGGCATTAAAGGTCATACGTAGGGGGAAGATAGAAAAGAATGCTCTTGGCAGTCAAAGCATGGTTTTATCAAGAGGATGGAACAAGTGGAAGAATAGTCATTCCCAACGAAGTGGAGGAGAAGGAAAGGTCAAAACTTTCAAACCATTTTCGCTCTTTGCTACGCACCTAATTCTAAAGGGAAAGACAATCAAGCTCCTTTAACTAAATGTAATTATTAAGGGGCATTACATGTTCTTTCTCTCCTAGTGAGATGCTTGGATAGGGTGAAAAGCCCATCCTCCTACATCGAAAGGTTTCGTTGAGGAAGCAAAGTCTGTTGCGTTGGCTACAGAGCTTACTGCTGAGTTTTAACCAATTTTGTACCATCTGCTTACTAGGGCTGTTTTTTTTTTTCTAGTGTAAAATCAGTCAACTTTGGGAAAGTTACCGTGTGAGGCTATACAAATGCCTACACTTTCAGAAAGTGTTTCAAGAAGATGGTCAAGCTATTGCAAATTCAAAAGTAGGTCTTGCTTCAGGTCCTGCAAATGGCCATTATAAGGGCCATTATGTGATTATTGGGAGGAGGAAGAGAAAATCATAGTTTAATCCTTGACCTGAAGAAGTTCACTCTTCAATTGTATTGGGAACCTGCTCCAATTAACAAGATAGGTAAGTGACGAGGACCCAACACTCGGGATGAGCTGAAGGGTCACGGAGGGGTGGAAAGGTGGGGGCCATGAGCACCACAGTGGGCCCACCTGATCGTTTGATTTGCAGTGAGACCAACTGTTTAGCTTTTCTTTGGTTATTTCACTCCCTTTAGTCACTAGTGACATTATTGTAATTTTACTGTCAATAAGGGTAATTAGCACTTTTAATTACATTAACTTTCATTAGTTTACTACTAAATTTTTGTTTGTGTTTTTCAATATATACTCATCTACTCTGAGTCCATGGAGGATCATTTGGGGCAAATGGAGTAGTTTTGAAGAAATTGGAGCAGCCTCACTTCTTTGTCAACATGTCCAAGTGCAAATTTCCTTGGAGGAGTGAAAATGGACGCGAGAAATATTGAAGCTATGGTAGACTGGCCATTACCAATGGACGTGTCAGCTTTGAGGGTTTTCCTGGGCTTATCAGGGTAGTACAATTGGTTTATCAAAACTATGATTGATGGCTAGACTGTTAACCACCTGCTCAGGAAGGACAACTTAGAATGGACGGATGAAGCCAAGAAAGCATGCAAGAAGAAAGTTTGAGCTTAATGCAAATGGCTAAAATATCATCTGGTTTATATGATTGTCAATCAAATGCCTTAAAAGGATAGAATAGGGCTATGACTTAGACAGTAGTGTTGGCTTTACCTAAGTTTTAGAAGACATTTAAGGTCTATATAGATGCGAGTGGCGAAGGCATTGGAGCAGCGGTAATTCAAGAAGGGAGCTCAATGGTGTTTCCTTTGTAAGCTTTGGGACCAATGAAGAAGACTTGGTGTCATTGATGAAATATCAACCGATACAATATGTATTGACCAATATGTATCGATGCTAGGGTCCCTTGATATCAATATTTCCTAATACCATGATAATATAATGATATGTTTTCGTATTGGCTAATGTGATCTTGCCAGCTTACGATTTTTAAAGCTTTTTTTCTTTTCTATATATTTAACACTAATATGTATTGTTTGATACGTCTGATACTGATATGACCGCGACTGTTACTAATACCGATATTGTCATTCATGCTTGGAGCACTTATGCTCGGGAGATGTTGGCGGGGTACATATTGTGAAGATATGAAGGCCTTACTACTGGGTAGGAAGGTTGTTATCATAACCGATCAGTAGTTTTTAAAGCGCTTTTTAGGGCAAAAGATAGTGACTCCTGACTAGAAGGGTGAAGATTGGGATTCAAGTATGACATCTATCTACCCCGGAAGGATAATAAAGTTGCAGATGCCTTATCTCGCTAGGAGGGCACCCAATGATATTGGCTGCTTATGAGGAGCAAGGGTTCAATTTGTTGGCTATTCGAGGAACTGAATGGCAAGGTTTGAGAAACCAAAGGAGGCTGTGAATTAAGATGCTAGGGCCTAAATCATTGTGAGTGGCTTGAGAAACAAGGTGGGATCAACGAGTACAGATCCAAGGATGGCTTGCTTTGCTGCAAGAACTATGTGCATGTTTCGGATGTGCTGGGATTGGGGGAGGAGATCCTTGCTCATTTCCATGACAACAAGGAAGGTGGCTGCTCTGGGTGGTTGACGACTTCTTCAGTTGGGAAGGGCTCAATAAATTGATGAAGATTTTGGGCAGAATGTGATACTTGCCAAAAGGTGAAGCACAACCATAGAGTACCATGGATTTGTTGCTATCGTTTCTGGTACCAGAGAAAATTTGTGAGGATCTCACAATGAATTCATGTAGGTTTACCATTAGTCAGGAGTTTGCAGCGATCTTTGTGGTACTAGACTGATTAAGCAAAGGTGCGCATTGCATTCCACACAATCATCCCTTCACAACAAGTGGTGTGGCTAGAGCATTTGTGGATAGTGTTGTCAAGCTTCATGGTATCCTGAGGAGTATTGTGACTGACCTGGATAAGCTACTTATGAGATCTTTTTGGCAATAGACTTTTTCTTTGTGGGGAATCAAGATGAAGGTGAGTCTCTCCTACAAAGGTGTAAATCAGATGCGGGCAATACTTGAGGAGCTATTGTTATGAGGAACAAACTATGTGGAAGAAGTTTATCACTTGGCTAGAATACTAGTTTAACGCATCACCTAATGTTTCTATCAACCTGAGCCCTTTCGAGGTCATGTATGGTAGACCACGGCTGGGTTGAGTACTTATGAGAGGGGGATGACCAGGGATGAAGAAATCGAATGAGGTCATATTAGATGTGGTTACAATTTTGCCATTCACCCGACTTGCACATACGCCATATTTATCTTCAAGATGCTGCATTGCCTGATCAAATTCTTGCATACTGCGGTATCTTAGATAGTCAGCATCACCCTGCAACAGAATAACCACAAGTTTCTCTCTGCGTTAAGATGTATACATCTGCAAGGTTCCATGCAGGAAAAAAAAANTCCATAGATATCATAGATACTATCAAAGTTATAGAATTAAAAAATCTTTTCAATATATGGCAAAATATGAAAGTAAATCTAATAAGGTAAACTGATAAATTAAATCTCCAGGAAGTCCTCGTGAGCATGCATCTCAAAATTGCAACATTGTTATGGTGGGCATAGCAAATTGAAATTTACTTGTAAACAGTTCAAAGTATGAGCTGTTAATCTACACTTAAATATATTGCTGATATTACAGAACATAAAAATGAGTGAACAATAATGTCAACATTACCATCAAAAAGCTACCAAGATCATAGTCATTATAAAAAGTGGGAAAAATAAAATAAAATCCCAGATTCAGTTCAGTTTGTTTGTCGAGGGATCCTCCTTGAGGTCCATTCAATTATAATTTGTCAAACTCAAGCCCAAGGCACTCTTGTAATTTGCAAACTCTTGGTCCAACATCACTATGATTTGGTTGGGCAATGAGTTAACTACTCAATTGCTTTTGTCTTAAGTGGGTTGTTTGTTTATCATTGAGATAGATTCATTGTTTTCTTTTTGCCATTTTTAATTTATGGCTTGAATCGTAAATATGCAATTGCAGGTTAAAAATCTCTTAGCAGTTGATCCTGATGGTGAGGTCCCACTCAGAAAAATGATCATCAGAAAAATTCCTCAGTAAGGACCTGAGTCTCTTCGGAGTTTATTATTCCCCTTGTTAACTGGGGAAGTGGCATGCATTAAGGCTTCCTTCAACCAGCTCCATTTTAATCTTAGTGGCTTATTGGTTTTTGCTAAGTCCTATAATCGAAATCTGCTTTTATATGATTTTGCTGACTTTTCCACTTTGACAGTTACCTTGTATGGTTAGTATGTTCCAAGGGTTTGGGCTGGTTTTAAATTTCGTTTATTTTTCATTGCCTCTTCTAATAATAGTACCTTGTATACCATCTAAAAACTTCCTGCCTATGGATGGCTAGCTCCTTTTTTTCCCTTGTGCGTTATTTCTTGTGAATTAGGTGAGATATCAACTGAACTATAACGTGATTGATGCTGCTAGTTCACATTATTTAAAATGGGATATAATGGTGTTGTTATGCCTGATGTCCTTGGATAAAAAAACTCTTATATTTCAAGAATGATGAAAATTTGTTTTGGGTGAGTGAAAGAATTTCATTATTTTGCAAATGAAGGTTTTGATAATCTAGGTTATTGCAATCATTGTACTAAAAGAGAACCAGAAAGCAAAAATGCTAACATGGACAACCTATATTAGCTATATCATATTTGGTTTTCTGTAAAGTAGTCCATATGCTATTTCTTCTTATGTTGAGGAAGTCTCAAATTCCTTTCCCACCAAAATTCATAGATATTGGCTGCTAAAGATTGATGAGATATTTCCTTGGCTTTTAACATCATGGCACAATCTGTGTGCTCATGGAGTGAGATAGGGCTGTTTGGCTTTTACTAGGTGTAGACAGTTATTTGTGATGACTGGGGCTAACACAGATCACTACATATTAGGGTTAAAACAAAATCCTTTCGTCAAACCTTATGGTGGTTAAGGGTTTGCAGTGGCCACCTTGTACTGATATAATGAAACCCCTTGTCATTTAATTTTACACATGAACTCAGATAAGTTGAGCCGGTACAAGCAGAAAGAACTGTTGAGGCAAGTGGAAGACTGAATGGGCCCATGATGGAATTCACTTGTGATGGCTAGTTCTTGACACTCACCGCATAGTACTTCTAAAAAAGTGAGTAATTCTGAAGAAAAATGAATAATAGCTAAAATTGAGACGAGTGGAACACCAAAGAGAAATGAATTTCGTTAAGTATGTAGCCAAATAGCCACAGAAGCTGCCAGCCATAATAGCTGAACTATGTCCCACTCTTGCTGCACACGCCTATGTGATACATGACTCATATTCCCCCAAAAGTGGATCTCGGCATAATAGCTTGAAATAAATTAAGTACATTTTGGTGAACTTGCTTTGGGAAAAACATAGTATTAGCTTATGTGCTATGGGAAGGTTTTAGGCCTGAAACATCTGTGTTTAGGTGGGGGGGACAGAAGGGATTTTTTGTGAAGGTCTGTCAACTTGCAATTTTGTAAGTGGTTGTTTAGTATATAAGAGCTTACAATTTTCTTTCTTTTGTTTTCTAATCATCTCACTTGCAAATTTCAGACGGTTTATGGGTATTGTTATATAAGCTCTGCAACTGAGCATCCCAGTATTATTGTTTCACAATCTCAACAATGTCTAAGGTTTATGGGTATTGTTAAGTTGCTAGTCGTTCTTATTAAAGGGCTTCTTCTAGAGTGGTTCTGAAGAAGAATGAATAATAGTTAAAATTGAGATGTGTGGAACACCAAAGAGAAATGAATTTAGGAGAGTTCGTAGCCAAACAGCCACAGAAGCTTCTGGCCATGATGAGCTGAAATATGTCCCTCTTGTGCCACACATATCTATGTGATGCGTGACTCATATTCTCTAAAAGTGGATCCTGGCCTAATATCTCCAAATAAATTAAGTACATGTTGGTGAACTTGCTTTAGGAAAATAGTAGTATTAGCTTATGTGTTATGGGAAGGTTTTAGGCCTGATTCAGCTGGGTTTTGGGGGGNATCGGGGGGGGGGGGGGGGGGGGGGGTGGAGAGAGAAGGGCTTTTTTGTGAAGGGCTGTCAACTTGCAATTTTGTAAGTGGTGGTTAAGTAAATAGGAGCTTACAATTGTCTTTCTTAATCCAATCCACTGAGTTGCAAATTAAAGACGGGTAACAATGATATTTATATTATCAAGCTCAGCAACTGAACATCCTAGTATATTATTGTTTTACAATCTACAATGTGAGTTTTATGGGTATTGCTAAGTTGCTAGTTGTTCTTATCTAAGGAGTTTCATGTTTGGTATTACCACGGATAGTAAGTATGTTGGATTTGGTGACCATTATTGAGATGATCTCAAAGACTCATGTCATGATCTTGATGTAGTTAGCTATCTTGATGCGATATATTGGCCAGTTGAAAGCATTCTGGCTGCACCATAAACATTAATCAGAAGAGTTGCCATCATTCATCATGCATAGAATACCAGAGCAATGAAATATTCGCAATTGTTTCCTTGATCCACTGCGCCTGTTATTCTCCCTTTTATCCAAGTGCAAACATATGCATTTTGCTGGAACGTTTCATCAATTTCATATTCATACTCCCTGTAAGATGGGTCTATTTAACAAGTCTTGCTTTTTTTTTTCAGGGTTTCAGAAAACATGCCACTTTATGATATTTTAAATGAGTTTCAGAAGGGTCACAGCCACATTGCTGTTGTCTACAAGGATTTGAATGGGAGTACAGCAAGGCCTAAGGAGACTGAAGATGGTAAGGACTCCAAGGCTGACAATGCTTTACTTCTTATTTTGCTGATATAATTTTCCCACAGATTTTCCTATAATTTTTGCAGAAGTTAGGCCACCTATGGATTTTCTGCTTAATGCTTCTTGAGGGTGTTCATATGTTTCATTAGGTATGCATGTTCATGGGTTTGAGGCCTCTGAAGGGATGGGTAGACTAAAGAGGTGTAGCTTGATACCTTGTAACACCCAGAGAGAACATCTTGGCCATTATGACTTATGAAGTTTTCACTATAACTGCGCTGCACACAGTAGTAGGACAACTTGAAATGATGTATAATTCTGACGCTTGTGTTTGTCATATATAATTGGGTGCAGTATCTTTGTCTATATTGTGCTTCCTTTATAAATTTTAGAATCTCGTGATTCATGCTTACGTCTTAATTTTAGTAGTGTATAACCATAATCTTCCAAAATTCTTTTCACTGCTAGTTCATTCATTTTTTTTCCTGCTGATTTCATTTGGTTGCTACGTATTCATTGGATTTCCTATGGCCAATAGATTATCACAATTATACTTAAAGTATTTTCTCATTCTTCTCTTTTTCCTTCTCTTATTTTTTTATTTTTATTTTTTTTGGGTGAAGGTGGAGGTAAGATTACTGACAGCCGAATCATATTTTCTTTAGCGAAATGCAACTGGGCAAAATGCCCCTTGTTGATTCTTGGATCTCCTCTCTTTGATTATCTTTCAAAAAAGCGCTGTGATCTCTATGTGCTTTGTTATTATATTTTTTTAGAAAAAATCCCCACTAAAAGTTTAGCAATTCTTGCAAGTTTGTTGACCTTTTGCTGCTCTTAGTTTCTCCTTATAATGACTTGGATCTTATTATATGCAAGGTCTAGTTGATCATAGTCAAATCCTGAGTTTTCTGGTTTAGTTTCTCTCTCCTATTTCTCCCTCCTCTTTTTTTTTTCAATTTGTTGGTAATGTTTCAGAGTATGAAGAGGAATACACTACCGGTAATGGTGGGGCACAGAATGCTCATGGAGTTTCGCCTAGGAGTGATGGTGTGCAGCAGATGAAGAAAAGTCCTCCAACTCCTGCCTTTAAGAAACGACACAGGGGTTGTTCATTCTGTATTTTAGACATTGAGAATGCTCCAATTCCGGAGTTTCCCCCAAATAAAGTGGCTGTTGGTGTGATTTCCATGGAGGATGTGATTGAAGAACTTCTTCAGGTATTTTGAATATTAACAGGAGCGATTAGATCATATGGCCCCGAGTCTATAGATTACTTGCCTTGGTGCCTTAAATGAAAATATCAGTATCGTTATCGGTTGTGGTCATATTGTATTATATTGAATATATCAAAAGTACAGGTGAAATGTTGGCCGATATATAGTGGTATTGGGATTTTTCAATACTGATGTTTCTTGATATCGTGACAAAATTATAATATGTTGCTATATTAGCACTATATCGAACTATATTCAAAATATCGACTAATATACTCAATTTTTGGCCGATATATCGGTTGATATGCTTAATAGATTGACCAATATTTATCTGTCAGTTTACAATTCTCAAAAAATTTTTCCTTCTGATATATTTGATATTGACATATATTATCCTATATGTCTAATATTACTATGGTTGTAATTAAAATCAATACTGATATTGATTCTGATAATTTGATCCATGATCAGAAGTAAAAAAATTATGATAATGATAATTTTTTTTTCAATTCCTATATTTGTCTATTAGTTTACGATTCTTAAAAAATTTTTTTCTTCTAATATATTCGATATTGATATATAGTGTCTTATATATCTAATATCGATATGGTCACAACTAATATTGATACCGATATTGATCTTAATATTTTGATCCATGATCAGAAGTAAAAAAAAAATTATGAGAATCGTAAGTTGATTGATAAATATTAACTGATATATCGGGTGTATTGGTAATACAACAACATATCGTGGTTTGGCTGTAGTGTCAGAAAATATCGATATTGGGAGGCTCCGATATCGATAATAATGGCTACTATTTTCATCCACGATTAGTGCATACTGCATAGGGTTGGGGCCAATTACATCTTGGTCCTTTCAATGCTTCAAGTCTACTCACTTGAACTGCACTGTGATCCATGGAATGCCATTTCATTGCTTGATCATCACGCAAATGCTTAGGTTACTCTCTAAAACATTTTGTTGTCCACAGTTCGTATAAATAGCATGGGCTGGGCTGGAATTCTGATGAGCTGGTAGGCTAAGAAATTGTGTTAGCTTAGCTCCTTTAGTCTAGGGCATGGCCCTGGATTTGGTTGACAATATTGCTTTCTGTTCTTTTGTGGAACTATCTATTGATGTGGTTTTCATCAAATCCTTATGGCAGGAGGAAATTTTGGATGAAACTGATGAATATGTGAATATTCATAACAGGTAAAGTCTATTATTCGTTTCCTATTGCTCTCCTGTATGCTTATTATCTGCAAACAAGGTAAAGGTTATTGAGGTGCCTGTCCCTTGGAGCTTTCAATGAATTTTGCACTTGATATCGTAGTGCTGAGTTAAATTCACCGATCGGCATGGTGTGGAAATGAGTTGGTCATCCATTGTTGTCTTCCATGATACTTCATCTTGTGCCTCATTCCCCATGCTAGGAAAAGTTCCAAATCTTTTGTCTTCACTTCGTTAGAAACGGTTTGCTGCATTTTCCGAAAATCGGTGGGCCCCTTGTATTTAGTATTTTAGGGTTAGACATTTTCTGGAGTGTAATCTTCCAGTCCGGCTCACCATACATAATGGGGTGGGCTACCTGTGGCATCCTGTCCTGCCTAAATGCATAATTTGGCAATATCATCACTCTTTTTGCCTCTTTCATCATGGTAACTTACGACGGCATTTTGCATTGATAACAGGATAAAGGTCAACATGAATGCATCATCTGAAAGTCTTCCCACCATAAGCTGACTGCAGCAGTCTTCTAATATTACCATACCTCCTCCCTCTTCTAAGCATTAGCAGGCTTGAATGGCGCTGCAGGAGCAGGTTATCCTACCATCATCAGACATCAAGGTTGTGAGGAGGGGGGGGGGGGGGGG
>JAODPA010093377.1:19971-39397 GCA_025585075.1 Nepenthes mirabilis | reverse complement strand
TATCAATTTATATTATTAAATAATTATTAAAAAATTTAATCATTACATTTTAGTAACGTCTAATATTAAAAATATATCGAGTAAATAATAAAGATTGAAAAAAATATTTAAATATCTCATAACAATATCCATTATTTATTTACCTAACTTCCAATATCAGGGAACGCTGCAACACTGTACGGTGCCAGCTAGATTTGCATCCAACGCCTATCGTTAATCCTAACAGTAAAATAAACGTTTTTTTTTTTGTTTTCTTAATAACAAAAAAAGATGACCGTCGGATGGGGATCCGATGGCACCCATATGACATTGTACTCCCGGGATACGGCACCACGTCGCAGCGTCCCCGATCTCCTAACATTGGTCATAGGATAAACTACAAAAACCTCAAGTAGAAGGGCCACAGGCCTGCCGAAAGGCCACTACTACTTATATCTTTCTTTGATGTCATTTAGAGTAGTGATCTTACGATTGATCATAATAGAGTAATCTTACCGTCACACAAAGGCTAAAGATTAGAGCGATCTTATCTTTCAAATCTACCAATAAAACATCTACTGACAAAAACAGGATGAGACCGTTCCCGAAGCCTCCTCTTACTATCATCTAAAAAGCTAAGATTAGCCTTAACATTTATTATAATGTACAAGACTAATACAGGGAGCCACTTACAGCCGCGCCATCTAGTATCGAGTACGCCTCGTGATGGGTAGCTCCCGGTGCACATAGATCACGAACCGTTCAGGTCTAGTTACCTCACCGTCATTGCCCCGGTTCAATGATGCAGGTCAAATTGCTCATGGCAGCAGCAGAAAACAGCCCGCCCGCCAGAATTGCTGCAAGGAGAAAGGGGCGGCCAGCAGCGGTCTCACCTTTTAGCCCTCGGTGGGTGGTTTCGGTTCATCTTCTGCGATGGCAAAGACTAATGCTGTTCGGGAAGGCGAATAAACAGAAAAGGAATGAGGCCGGCCGTCATACCACCCTTCCTGCAAAAGCATGTAATTTTAAACTGTTTTATTATCCCATTTAATATCGACACAGAATACGGACACGATACTGATACACTGACATGTTCTAAAAATGAAGAGACAATATGTTGGGGATATATCAACTAAAATTTATAATTCGTAAATAGATATGAGAATTTAATTTATAAAACACTACTTTAAAACAAATTATTAAGAAGAAAACACAATTATTGTTTTATCATTCAAAAAATAAAATTCACCAAAGGAACTAATATATTAGGGAGCTAATATAAATGAGTTATGCTATAATATAACTTGCATAATAAAAAAACAAGACAAAGGGTGGTTAAATTTTTAATTATTTCTAGATTACTATATAGCTCGAATTTTTTAAGAACCCAATTTTTCTAAAAATTATAATAGTTTATCAAAAATCTGTCAAGCATTGAGCGGGTCGGGTTAAGCCTAGTTACTTGGCCAAAAGGTCATAACTATGCCCATTCATTATCAAAATCGGGGCCGAACCTTTGGCATTTTAATTGTGAAGTGCTTTTGCTTATAAATTTATATTTACATAAAAAAAACTTCAAAACATAAAATGTCGCAAAACATATGCTCGAGAGGACCCAATTCTGTGCAACCCAAGGTTGGCTGGCGCAAGCTTGTAAATCCTCAATAAGCTAGCATTACAAGCTTTGCTCACATCTTGGGTATGGATGAGACTATCAATATTAGTATCAACCGCGACTGTATTGGGCGATCTCAACCAATAGATTGCGATATGCCGTTGATACGGCGATGCCGTAATTTCTTTGTGGTATTGACAAGTATCAGTATCTGAGAGCCAATACTGATACATCATTCCATGGTCTAGGATGTGCACTGGCGCACATGTATATAGCAAAAGCAACCGCGTGTGAGAGAGAGAGATAGAGAGAGAGAGAGAGAGATTACACGGCTGAAGAACTCTGCACCGTCGTCAATTCGGTTATATCCTCCAAACAATGAGTGATCCGAGTCCAGGACAATCTGGAGGAGAGAACAAAGCTGATGAGCAAAAGGTTTTAAGTTTCCGCTGCAAAAGCATGTGCACCTTCAAGCATGAATGGTAACAAGTTCATCTCAAGAACCCTTTAAAATAATCTTTACAGAAAACTGAGTCCTTATTCATACTCCCAACGGTGAGTATTTCTCTTGATAATCTGGGTAATTAGAATTAGAACAACACATTAAAATGTGTTGAAAACATCTTAAAAACTTAACCATCCGAATTATCAAGATAAAATGCTAAATGTGGGGGATATAGAATGACACTTATAGCTCCCCTGGAGAACAAGCAATTACATGATAGCTAATAAACCACGTACAAAAGAATCTGAAGATAGGGGGCGAATTCAGAATCGATACCTTATACTTTCCGGGTCTCAAGCAACCAACACGATAGTCAAAGTAGCTGTTGGTCCAATGAAAATTGAAGACAAAAACAAGATTTCCTCTTTCAAATACTATAATCCTATCCCCCTCATCTTTACGCGATACGTATTGGTGCTCTGAAGTCATGAACTGCACCAGCAATGAAACGAAAAGGATTCGGTACATCTTTAACAACAAATAAAGAATTAAATGTAATAAAATAAACATGAGTTGTCAAGACCAAGAGTTGTTATGGTCCTCCCGGTAGGAAGGCTCCCAAATTCACCTAACGGTTAGGATTAGAATTTGGATGGATGAATGGTCAAAATTAAATAGCCATTTAAATAATTTAATGCAATATCTACCATTCATCTACTCAACTTTTAATTCTAACCATTAGATGAATATAAAAACCTTATAATGGAAAAGACCATAACAACACTCTTTTAAAACATTGAAAAATGGTGGTCGGTGAATGAGGCCCTCATATTCTGAAGCCTGGGAACGGAGAACAAAAAAGCTGAGAAGTTGTAGATAATGCAAGGAAAATAATTCTTATTCAACCCATTTATCCATGCTTTTCTTTTCTTTTCTTTTCCTTTTTTCAAAATTAGACTGTTATTCATCAAATTTATAAAAGGCAAAGTTGAAAACAATTTATTTTTTTTACCTTAAGTTGCAAAATATATGTCAGACTTAATTTCCTAAAATTAAGGTGAACAACACATTTTTTTACCTTTGTTTTTTAAAATATGTTCTGAATTTTATAAATTTGAGAAATGTAAGTTCCATTTCAAGAAAAACTGTGTGACATGGTGGGACAAAATGGAATGAAACTGAAACATACGCCATATTTATCTTCAAGATGCTGCATTGCCTGATCAAATTCTTGCATACTGCGGAGCAGCTATAGTTATAATAATAACAAAGCATTATATCTCACTGAGTGGATCGGTTATGTAAATCCATTTTCATAATTTCATTCGATTTAATCTAATATTTTCTGAGAATAAAAATAATTTTAAATTATTTTTTATCACATTACTCCAAATTTTCATAGGTGTCTACCTGTTATGTTCTTTCATCCATCCACAATTAGAGATACTTTCCAACTCTTTGAGGTAACTTCTTTTCACTGTATCTGATTCATTTATGATATATTTGATTCTAAAAAAATTCAAAGGATAGAAAAAAATAAAAGAAAGAAATATGAAGGAAAATGTGTTAAAATTTTCATATTTGAGAAAAATAATTTTCTTCTCATTTCATTTTTTTATATCATTATTTTCATTCTTTCAAACTTTCCTATAAACAAACTCTTAAACTTAATTTTTATTTTTATTTTATTTCAAAGCTATCGATTTGGTACAAATTTTAGTATTTAATTCATTTAAACAAAGAAATTGTGCAAGTAATCTGTAGCAAATGGATGGTCCATTGCAATTCTTCGCAGTATTTCCTTCCCCGTCTTTCCTTTTATTGGTGGAGCTTCTATGTTATTGTTATAATTTTTTTTTAACATAAAGTCTTAACAAAAAAAGACAGATGATTAAAGTTCCCAAATACAAAACAAGGGAAATTCAGTATTGAAAACCACTAGCAGCTTGACAATTCAGTGATTGAACTGTGATGCGTCCTGGGATCTGAATTTCGAACAAATTCGGGCTGATCCGCTCATCTGGTTCTGGCTTCGTTCATTGAGTTTGGATCCTGCACACCACTAAAACGAACAGGAGGTCAGTGTGTCGGCGGGATGTTGTCCCACCGAAAACACTTTGATGCTCAAGTCAATAAACAGCCTTCAAAATCTGGAAAAGTAACTGAAAATGAGAATTGAGAGAGAGTGTGTAAGAGTGCGTGGGTTTTCAGATAAAAGAGAGGCAATGCCGTCTCTTGAATTTGGAAGGTGGGTGAAGGCAGTAGGCGTCTATCAACAGGAAGAACGCCTGTATGCCTTTGGTTTGTGTTCTCTCTCAGTGCATTCACAAAGAGAGAGGAAGTACGAAATCGTCCCGGAATGTGTAGTTGAGAGCGTATGTTTTCTTCGTGTAACAGGGAGTCGTATGTTTGAGTGGCAGAAAGCGTACCAATAGGCGTTGTGTGAGTAGTTGTTCGCATGCCCTGAGCGAAGACCCTAGGGCTCTTTTCAATGGCGGCTGGGTGATCTTCTTTGGTTGGAAGGTGTGATTCCCTACGCCATGTTTAGGCGGTCTTCCTTGTGAGGAAGGCACGCGTTGTCTAATTAGCTGAGACTGTTTCCTTTTCTGGTGGGTAGCGACTTTCCAAATTTCCTACCTTCCTTTCGAGTATATTACCGTTGGAAGGCTCCACTTAGTAGGAATTGAGAAGATCTGGCGCCTTCCTTATGGGAAAGGCGCCGATCTTGTCAACGTCCTTTTTGGAGCTGGTTGGGTTTATGGAAGGCGCAGAGTTAAGAAAAGAGCCGTTGCTAACCGCCTGCTGGAGCGTGGACCCAAGTGGACCAGATCCGTGAAAAGCCTTTTTTTCTTAACCTGTTACTACAATGATTCTGGTCAACGCACAGGTTGACCGTCCTGAGCGCGAGTAGGCCGCCCGCCTGTGTCTCAGTCGGTCAACACTGGCATTAACCATCTGACGCGTGTTTGGGCCTTTCGGCCCTCATTTCCTGTTGGGCCAACGTTGACCGTCTAACAGTGGATCTGGACCGCCTTTGACTATTGGGCCAACCCATTTACAGTACACCCATCAAACTGAATTCAATATCGAAGACCAATGATCAAAGTTCCCAATTGCAGCTTTGATAATTCAGTGAATTGCTATAAAGATTTACTGTTCTATAGTAGGATGTGAACCACAAATTTCTTTTATTCCCATTGCATTCTCTTATATTATCTCTCTTTTTCAGCACCAAGAACAGTTAAATACTTTTTTGGAATGATTTTCAAGTAAAATTTTAGGTCTCAGTAAGTGAACGGGAAAATAGCCACTGCCAATTGGAAGAGAACGGATTAGGAGTAATAGAATTTCTGCAATATTATTGATAAGGAAATTGAATTGGAGGAAGTTGAGACCAATTAAGTGAAAATCATGATTAAAATATTGATTAATATGTAACATATCAGCTGATATATATTGACATGAAATTCTCGTGATGGATATTTCCAATATCGCGACTACATCACATTGTGTCACCAACTCCGTGACATACCCTAAATTTTCCTAAGCGGTTATGGTTTGAAGGAAGCATTGTTTTAGATACGTCCGATACTATTACGGATATGACCAATACTGATGCTCATATTTTTACCCATGATGACAATGGTTTCTGCTTTGTGCCATCAGAAAATCCTCATAGGGTGTCACTTCGGAAACCTATTCAAAAGGTGGGTTGATTTCAATCAATATGCTCTACCTAAGGCTGGAAAAGCAAGGATTGTGAATTACTGGAAAACGGTATACTGGCTGTTAAAAAAGAAACTTAACTCTCAACAGATCATGCAGCAGTGAATGAAAAAACAAATCTGTCAGGGTCCACTTCTCCGAGGAAGGGTAGAGGGAAGAGAGGGAGGGAGGGACGGACCCAACACAAAAACTCACACGGGGTGGAATTGTATTTGCATATGGAAATATTAAGACAGTGGGCATTATATAAACATGAAGACCTCTTTGATGTTTATTACTTGTCAACGACAACACTAAAACCTTAAACCTTACTAATTGGGGTCGATTATATAAATTCGTTTTATCATACCATACATGAAGTCCTCTTTGATGTTTATTACTTGTCAACGACAACACTAAAACCTTAAACCTTACTAATTGGGGTCGATTATATAAATTCGTTTTATCATACCATACGATTTATGGCAATATCTTTTGAGAGTGGAAGTAATTTTAGGTTATTTTTATCACTTTATTTCAAATTTTTCTAGGTCCACCTCTTTATTTCTTTTCTTTAACCATATATAACTTATATTTCCTTACAGGTGCATCTTTTAGCCTACATTATAAGTGTCTGAACCATATTAGACGTCTCTCTCATTATATCTTCTATAGGTGTAACTAATCATTTACGCATCTCAATATTCTTTGTCTTATTATTTAATATGACTCCACTCATCATCTTAATAGTATCAGCTCTGCAATGCTTAATTTTTATATATGTTATTATTTAATTGTTCAACATTCTAATTCATAAAATATAGTAGGATAGCCATCTTATAAGATTTCCTTCATATTGATCAAAATTCATTAGGCAATTTCATCATCTGTAAATTTTCTTGACAAATGGTTGTCTAGGGCGACTCTTTGAAAGTACATAAGAAATTTCCAAATGGCTGAAGAAGTGTGTTAATTGGCAAGCATTTAAAAGCGAAAATCATAACAGATGCCAACTGCATTAGTTAGATGGAACACTTACAAGATCAAATCTGCGGCGACATTTGTCATGACTGTTGTTGTTTCCAGGAATAAATTTGCCATCAGGAAGATACTGATCAACCCGCGGAAAATCTATCCATTCTGACATAAGTATGGAGAATCAGTAGCCACACATCACATACAAACTAAATCAACAATAGGATCTGATTTACCAAACAGCGAATTACAATGACACTAAGTTAGCCATAACAATAGACCATGAAACTCTTACCAGGATGCCCAAATTCATTTCCCATAAAATTCAAATATCCATCTCCTCCTAATCCCATTGTGATAAGTCTAATCATTTTGTGTAATGCAATTCCACGATCTATACGGAGTGTTGATGGTCGATCCAAAGCCATGAAGTCATACATATCCTGAAAGATCAGAAGCTCTCTCTGATAATTATAAACTGCTAAAAAACCTAGCTTCATTGTTAGGCTGCCAGCAAGTGTAGAAAAATTGAGTAATCCACAATAATGAGCAAGGCCGGTGTCTTTCATGATTGCATGATGCATAGTTCAACATTAAAGACAGGTAGATCAAGACACAGAAAACTAATTACTAACATAAAACTCGAATCCAAGAAAACTCAAGCATCACAAAGCTTGTAACTGTATGTAGTATCATATGAAAAAAAAAATGTTCAGTTCTACGCAGGACCAGTTCGGCCAAAACACAATATTTGGAACATACTTGCACAACTCAAAGAAGGTACCATCTACTTGATTGCATTCTGATACAATGCAAGGCCCACTTGGGGAAATTGAATGACAAGACTCTCTCGGGAAGATTTTATTTTTTTGGGTGCTGCCTTTTGGGGTCGGGAATATATGTCTCATTTAATGTGCATTTGTCTTTTTGGTGGAAGTTATCCTAATTAAAAGCTATCTTTTAAGTGAAAGATATCTTAATTAATTTGGTTGGAAAGAAGTTTCATTAAGGGCTGTGTAGGCATGCTATATTTTAATTCTGCTTGTTAGGTGGCTTTTATTTTGTATTTATTTCCTTGTAAGGCTGAAACAAAATTCATATTTGAGAAAAATATGTTTAATGAAGCTTGAAGCTCCCTTCCTTCTCTCATTATGTTTTCGAATTTGTTCTCTATAAGTTTCTAGCCTCTTATCTGGTTCCTTTGTTTATTAAGAAACATCCAGCAAGCTTATACGTAATTGGAAACAAAACTGTAGAGATGTTACTCTGACCTTGTCCATCAACCAAAATGCAATAGTTTTATCACCGACTAGTGCTTGGTCATGGCTTTCAGCATAAGCTACACACTTCTCCAACCATCTCCTATTTGTGAGTGTGTGAACGATGTCACCCATTCTCCAATCCTCGTCTCTTTTCCTGCACCAATTACAAATAACATGCAAGAAAGACTTTATAATTCAACTCGTTGCATAAGGCCTCAACAAAATAGAAAAAGGAGGCAAAAGATTAAGCCTTGCTTCCCACAAGAAACTCAAATATAATGGAATAAGATACAGAAACCAATTGACTGAAAATGTAGGGGAACATGTTGAACAAGATCCACTATTATTTGAAAGGCCCTTTTTCGACTGAAAGAGGGATGCTCTTACTTTGATATAAATATTAACCAATATATATCAGTATCGGGGCTTTCTAAAGCCGACATTTTCCAATAACGCAATAATATTGTGATATGTTATAGTATTGGCGGCCGATATTAGGCATATTAATATTGAACATATCAGACAATACAAATTAGTATCAAATATATCGAAAGAAAAAAAATTTTAAAATTTGTAAACTGATAGGGACACATCGGCCTATATGAGGCACATGATGGAGATAAATCCCACATTTCACAAGTATCCAACACCCAAACAAAGTAGATACTTTAGGGATTGCAATTGCTTAAGTGACTTGCATCCAACATGGTGGTCCTGTTCTCCGAGTTCTCCATGCATCTTAATTACACAACAAAGTCTCCTAACTCTCATTGATAGATGAAAATATTGATCGATACATACTGGCATTAAGCACCCTTGTATTAGTATTATCCGATACCATGAAAATATAGAGATATATTATTGTATGGGCAACATACTTGATATTTGGTTCATATATCAACCAATATAGTCTGTTAACTTATGATTCTTAGAAATATTTTTTTTTCAATGCTTGATTTCGATACATGATATCTGATATGTCCGATACTGATACGACCATGACCGATGACAATACTGATATTTTCATTCGTGCTCTCAATATAATGGTCAATTAAATGGAACAACCTGGGGGCAATTAATGGTAAATGGAAAAACAACTAAGAATAGAAGAGGAAAGAAAACTGACGGAATTTCCACTACAAATATAACTAGGACCATCCAGCACCATCTCATGCTTGACCTGGAAAGGACCATTGCATATTTATCACACATTTTGAGAGGTTTACCTCTCCCTCCTTCATGCTCCGCAAAAGGCAGTGTTTGGACAAGGATCAAATGAACAGTGGGTAGGAATTGACAGGACTGCTGACCTTCATGAACTAAACCCACTCTAAGGAATATTGCATCCAGCATAGGCTTCATTTAACTTTTTACAGAGTATGAATAGCAACTGGGTCAAAACTAAGAGTGACCCAATATTGGATGTCTCTAACTTCCCTCTCACGGTATACACAGCATGTCAATTAGTTATTGTCTGGCATTTTTTCAGCTGGCATTTTTAGGTACCATATACCTCCCCATATGATGGGGTATAACGACCCCTTACATGCAAGGTTGCTTAATTGATCAACCAGTATTAAAAGTACGATAGTCTGAGCATTGAGATACCACCTCATAGGCAGATAACTTTCAGGAGATGAAATCAAATTCGATGCCATAATCTTGGGCTGGTATAGGGATGGGATACAACAGAATTTTAAGTATATACTAAATTTCTCCTTAATTCTTCCAATATCATTAATAGTGAGATTATTTGGAACTAATTATTTAGTAAGTTGGGTCATTCACGTGCCTCCTCTTGTATCTCGATCAAATAAATTTTCACCAAAATCAAGAACTTGTTTTGCGGACAGAAGGAAAAATATGATTGAGACATACTTAAGAAGGTCTATCCACTTATCAGCAATTGCCATATGGAGGCGATAATCAAATCCAACACCACCATCTTGAACAGGGATGCAGAATGCTGGCATGCCACTGACCTGTGATAAAAGCAAATCAAATATCTCCAACAACGTACAGTCATAAACGTTTTTTAAATAGGTGAGAGAATTGTGTTAATTCAAGGGATGCCAAGATGGCATAGACAATAGCAGGACATTGATTTACATTCATAAGCATATTAATGAGTCAGAAAGTTCTGGTACTGGGCCAGAGAGAATCTATCCTCCCTCACCGGTATCTGAATTGATGCCAACATGCTCATGCCTTTTCCATTTATTCCAAAAATTATGATGCTCTGTATGGCCGGAATTGAATGGTACATTGGAAAAAAGAGAAATATTGATTATATGTGGCACAATAGTGCTTATGGTGATGCTTATGACAACATTAAAGAATGCTGTTGAATGTAACATAAACCTAATTCCCTACAAATAGCATTTGTGTGATAGACATGCCAGCGAAGCCCTGATTTCCCATGCATGAGCAAGTACTAATTTGAGAAGAAATATTGGACAAGAAAGCAACTATGATTTGAAGATTGGAGCCATTACAAAAGCATCTAAACGAGACCTTTGAAGGTCATTTTTAAGCAACATGTACCAAAGAGTGGATAGGTTTATTTGATTTCTAGGCTAGATATGTGCCATCAACTAACATACATCTTGCCTTTTTATAATAGCAAATATCCAGCACAACAGATTAAAGAACAGAAGAATGACTTCATGATTGGAACCAAGGTTGGACAATGTTTAAAACTTTTTTTATAATGTAAAAACGGAATATCTGCTGATTATGACGTCTGACATCCATAAACCCATTCAATGTGCAGATGCATCTCAATTTAGTCCCAAAGTAAAATTCAATCAAAGGGACACAAGATTCCCACATTGCATGGTTAGGAAAAGATAAACTGTAGCAGACTTAATCTTGCATTGCAATTTAATCCAATAACAAAAAAGAACATGTTGGTAACTAATTAACCAATCCCAAGCTGGTAGCCAACAAGTGTTTACTGATTTAGACAAGGATGTCCCATGGAAGAAAAACGATAAGGTTTGCAAGATAACTATCAAAGACTTGATGAAAAATTAAGTCCCTTTCAGATCATCCTCTCTCTGTCACCCATCCATTATTTCTATATACGTCTAACTCTTCTTCCTCGTTCATTCTCAAGCCTTTCTCCCACTTTCTCCATTTTCTTCACTTCTAATTTTCCAGATCCAACTGCAGAAATCACCAAAATTATTTCCTTTCATAACCAATACTTGAATAAGTTACACAACTTATTTACCTGACTCTTTGTACTTGTCATTTTTCAAATTTGTATTTAATTAACCATACAATTTTATTCATTTAATTTGTTATATTTTATTTGTTGCAAGTTGCGACTGGTGCTTGGGTAAAGGAGGTTGTGTTAGATAATTATAATAGCATAAAACTTTTGTTAAATCTATTCTAAATGAATCCATTATAGGTCATCACCCTGAAGCAAAGTGTCATGCCTCCGTTGATACATGATGTGATGTACCATGTATGATGCATATGCATGCAAGTTAAGAGACTAGTACAAGGGACTATGATTAGATTAGCCACCCTAGCACATAGGAGCTTTTTCAGGGAAAAGCATGGAGATAATGGGTACCATGACACGACAAATCACAAATATCATTTGCCTACAAGTCGTTAGAGTTTAACTTTGGTATGCCGGAAAGAGAAAACATTAAAATGTAGACAAAATTCGGAAAGATAACATTGTAGAGGTTGTTAAGTATGAGACAGAATAATAAATATCCAATTGACCTCAGGAATAGGAATAGTTAATGTTATTAGTTCTTATTCCCCTTGAATAGGCTATCAATAAATAATAAAAGACAATTCTAGGAATATTTGGATATATTTTGAAGAAGAAGGATGATGAGAAGGAAATTTTAGTACAAGGAGATTTAAATGGACAGATAGGAAATGATAACAAAGAATATGGACAAGTACATGGAGGTTTTAGTTTGGGAAAAAAGAATGGTTTGGAAATTTTGATTTTAGAAGTAAAGAGATGAGCACTTGATAACCCTTCAAGAGTGAACCTAATAATATCCAAATAGATTGTGTTGTAAGGATTATAACATCCATAACAGGTAGAGTGTAACTACATAATTTATATCTTTGTCTTTAGGTATTAGATATAATTATTAAAATATAGAAGAAAAAAAGAATGCAACTTGTAAGCATAAGAGAAGTGGATGGTAGAAGATCTTGAATCGAAATATATATATATGACAACATTTAGAGATAAGATGTTCAAAGAAAACATTTGGGTGGTGTATAACAAAGATGTAATTTTGCATGGAAAAGACCACTTGTATAAGGGTATAACAAAGGAAGTCTTAGGAGAATCTAAATAGAAGAGATATTGCCAAGGTTGACGGTAATGCGAGGACGTCCAAAAGGCAATGAATATGGAGAAAGAAAGGGGCATAAGACAACCGGACAAAAATCTACCATTAGATTCCTTCTAGGAATAGGCCGAAGTTTGTATTGTATTCAACAATGTATATTGGCTGCTTGGAACATTGCTTTGTAACCATTTTCAAATATTAGCCGATGTGTTTTGGTATCAGAACCCCAATACCACGATAGCATCACAATATATTTTTGCATTGCCAATATAATGCGATATATTGATTAATTCAAAATATTGGCTAATATAACTAATATATCAGCTAATATAGTTCTGTCATATCAGATTTTGTGAAATTTTTTTTCTTCTGATATATCAGATATTGATATATCTATGACTAATATTTTCATCCATGTTTGTGAGACCTACATTTTCTCTCTCTCTCTCTCCATTGCAAGACTAATGAAAATTTCAAAAGTACAAAAGAAGCAAGACTACTAGCAAAGACAACAGTAAGTGAAGCTAAGTTTAGAGGTCATGATGAGCTGTAGCTAAGTTAAAACCAAATTGGAAGAAAAAGACATACAAACTGGCTAGGTCTTGGACAAGGAAGGCCTTAGGTAGTACTACATGAATAAAGGGAAGATAGCCATATTTCAGTAGAAAAGATGACATAAAAGAAAGATGGAAATAGAATAAAGAACCTCAATCTAGAAGTTAGTAACGGGAAAAAGGATAAATATTTCAAATATGTTGGAAAAATTAGAGTTCCAGAGTGGTCTATACCTAAAGGATGAAAAAAGGTAAATCACTAAAATCATATGGGATACTGATTGAGGTTTTACTTACCAAAAAAAAAAATACTGATTGAGGTTTGTAGATAACTTATTTAAATTAATGAGTTGTACTATGAAAATGTGAAAAAGAATAATTGACCAAAGACCAAGAAAATAAATAATATGCCTGATACCTATTTGGTTTCACGCCAGAGCGCTAAACTATTAGAGCTATGCAGATATTGAGAAGGTTAATGGAAAAATTTAAGAGAAAAAAAAGAGATTTGTATGTGGTTTTCATTAATTTATAAAGTTACTATGATAGGATACCCAGAGAAGTATTACGGTGGGTGCGAGAAACAAAAGGAGATTCCAGAGTCAAAAGAAAGCATTTCAAATAAGGTCATGGCAAGAGGGTACTAGTATCAGAGAGAAACCATTGTTTAAGCGTAGTGGATTTTTTACCGTAAGTGATTCAGATCATGAAAGTAAAATGACTTTTGGAACAAACATATATACTTTATGATTGGTGTTATAACTATAGGAACAAACACCAAGGAATTTCCTTTTATGATTGGAGTGCATCAAGGGTTTGAGTCATTATCTACTTGCCTTAGTTATGGATAAACTCAAGAGACTTATTCAAGAAGAGGTACCTTGGCATATGCTATTAACAAATAATATTGTTTTAGTAGATAAAACTAGAACAAGAGCCACAGCATAACTAGTGCTATGGACAGAGGCTCTAAAATCTATAGGGCTTAAGATAAGATAGAACCAAAAGAAAATAGGTTAAGTGCAATTTCAATAACAGTAGACGAAATAGCATTAATGCGGGATGGTTGAAACGGAGAAATGCATTATGTGTGTTTTGTGGTTAGAAAGTATCATTGTAGTTGAAAGGATAATTTTATAAAATAGCTAATAAACCTAATATACTTTATGGATCATAATTTTAAACAATTGAACATGTATAATAGTAAGTGCTACAAAGATAAAAATGTAAAATAGATATGTGAGATTACTCTAAAAGACCAGACAATGAACGATTACATTCATAGTCATTTAAAAGTTCCGCCAACAGCATAAAAGAGGAGGGAAGGATAATTAAGTTGATTCAGACGTTGACAACTTAAACCAAATGAATCACCAATGGTAATCTGGGAGTGAGTTAGGTTGATAGCAAGAAAAGGAGGGCATGCTACTCATTCAAGCAGATGTAAATTTTTTGAGCTTAAATCAGTGGTTTCAACAAATAGAAATGAATAAGTGGACCCAACAAATTCAATCACGACAAATGTACCACAATTAATTTATCCGAATTTTAGTTTATATTCCAATAAATATAATATATAAATTCAGAAAATATATATGCTCAGCATATCTGTAAGATGAGATAAACAACATACATCTTCACCAATAGTCACAGCCTCAGGGTACAATCCGTGGATCATATCATTCACCAGCATAAGGTAAACCACAGCATCCACATCGGTTGCGCAACCAAAATACTCATTGTAGTTTCCAGTAAATGCTACCTGACAAGAGCAGCCATAATTCCATCAGCCACATTGTAGCAAAATATCAAACGCAACATGCCATGCCGCAAAAACACTAAATGCAATAATACTGTAAATATGCAATACACTATTAGCACTCCCAGAGTAGGTTAACATTACTACATGAAATCACTACATTCGGTCAATAACATGTTAAGCGAGCAAAATTTTAGACATCAAGCATGTCCAACAGTTTTATGCCTATTTACCATTCTGCATAAAATGATTAATTTTTCTTTATTTCTAATCCCCCCTTTTTATGCCTATTCACCATTAAGCATACAGTTATTCACACTTCATTGATTTCCCTTATCTCAATTTCCCCCTTTTTTCTGTTTAGCAGGGTGGGAGTCTGAGTACTTTATGAGCATAAAATACAGAGACTTTAATATGTAGAATATCATGTTGATCACAAATGGGTCAACAAGTAATCATCAGTGTCTTTTTTCAGAATGTTGGTGCCATATATATCTCTTTTCAGATTGCTTTCAGTTTCTTGGCCATCCAGCTTATATATATACTGTACATAGATAAAACTGTCTATTGTTAACTCCTTTATAGACTTCAAAATATGATTTATGAAATTCCTTCAAGTATAAGCCAATACATATGAAGAATACTAATACCTACCGTGTAAGTTAGAATTATGTTGATACACTAGTATTGAAATATAAGACAGGCTGAGAATTTCAAAACATAGTTTGTCAATTATGAGCCAAAAGGCACGATTTAGTAAGTCAATGCAGTGTAATTCTAATAGCATCCATGCAAGTTCGAAAAGGCATTTGAATGGTTTAAACCCGAAAAATTGGGCGAGAATGCAAGATACAGGCCACTGGAACAACTCTTTTAACATAAGCAATGCACATTATAGGTTACAGTGCCACAAGCACAACAGCTTTAACGCTCTATGATAAGCCCACAAAAATTGTAAAACCTGATTCCAGAAAAGGAAGTGAAGTACTGCACTGTACCTGCAACCCATGGTGGGTGTACATCATTGAAGTCACGCCGTCAAAACGAAAACCATCAAACTTGTATTCTTCCAGCCACCATCTCGCATTTGAGAGGAGAAACCTCAGCACCTAGAACAAGAAGTAAAATTAAACTTTGCAGCAGTAATCTTAAAGCAAAACGGAATGCTGAAAAAAAGAGGATACAGCATGCAAGGAGTCACATACTTCCCAATTTCCATAATTGAAAAGACGAGAATCCCACATCCAATGATAACCCCGTGATCCAGAGTGAAAGTAGTGGCTATCAGTTCCATCAAACATGTTCAGCCCATCCAAGACATTATTTGACGCATGACTGAGTTTTTACAAATATTAGCAGAAAGATGAATAAAGGCAATAAAGAAATTGCAGTTCAAAGCAATGATCAAGATAAGAAAATTAACTGCAGATCACATGCTTCAGGACAAATTAGTACCCAAAATATAAGAGTGAGGGTAAGCCAAAGTGCAAGACTTGGAGGCCATGGGTTCAAACTATAGAAATAACCACTCTAATATATATATATATATAACCCTTGACAGAGCTAGCCAATGCAGGAAACCTTACGCTCTATCCTAACAATATGAATCTGAGGGGGAAAAAACACTAACAGTCAGACTATCAAGTAAATATGTTGCACCTCCACCTCAAGGATCTGTTTCAACATTTACAAAACTCCAGAACAACTGTGCTGACGAGATATCTTACACAAGACAGATACCAAGGAGCATTGCAAATTATTTACAAAACCCCACCTCAAGGATCTGTTTCAACATTTACAAAACTCCAGAACAACTGTGCTGACAAGATATCTTGCACAAGGCTGATACCAAGGAGCATTGCAAAATATTTGGTACAGCGAACTTAAAGATTTAGTATCCCTTATTAAGAAACAATTTCAGCTGGATATGACTGTTCATTCCAGGTTGACAGAAGGGCATTCTTTTTCTGCCCACTTCTTTTTTGGGTAGTAGAGGTAAATTGAAAGTTTCTCACAAAATTTAAGCAAACAATGTCAACTATATGACGCAAAGGCCCCCAATCAGAATTAACAGTGTATAAAAAAAGAACCACAACAATTTGACCAGACCAGCAAAGAGGCCGCAGCACAGTAGCTGTGCCAGTATTAAATAGTTACTCCCAACTCCACTTTACAACAGCATGATTGGGTTCCTCAGCACACAGTGGATATAGACAGTAAGTGCTGCCTAATCCACCAATCTGATAAGAAAACCACCATCGATCTCCCCAAAATATGCCATGAAAGAAAAGGATGATTGCAATATACAAGGAAAATGCACAAGAAATTCATAATTCTAAATGCCAAAAAGAAAATGAATATTGAAAGTAAGGAAGTACAATTCATTGAGGAGAAATCTGGCAACAAATTTATCAACAAAGATTTTTTACCTATGCACAATATCCATTAAGACAAGCAGACCTAGCTCATGGGCTCTATCTATCAAGGACTTGAGATCTTCTGGAGTACCAAAACGGCTACTTGGTGCAAAAAAATTTGTGACATGGTACCTGTGGCAAAAAATGAACCATTCAGCTTTTAAATTAAAACTTAAAAACACTATTGAGACAGCACGGAACGGAAGCATTCATACATCTCCTGAGGGAAGCTAAAGAAATTGAAAGTCTCAGCATGCAACAATTACATATAGGGTGCTGAAAAATCGAAGAATTGTCTATTGCAAGAAGTACCCGAAGCTAGCATAATAAGAGTGCTCCTGAATAGCCATTATTTGAACAGCATTATAACCAAGTCTTTTAATGCGGGGAAGCACATCATCTCTGAAGTTGGCATATGTGTTAACAATAGGCTCCTGCAAATCAAGGTTCCTAAAGGTAAAGTAAAGACTAAACATAATCTGATTTGGAAAACCGCATTAAAAAAGCAGAGACGCTGTGTAAGACACACTGGACCATAAGGAGAGACAGACAAAAATAAAGGTACACCCAGCTTATAATAATTTGGAATTCTTAATAAACAGCTGATATCTAGAGGGAGGAAAATAGCAATTAATGAACAGAATTAGAAGATAAAATATGTGTAAGCAAGTTCTGCAATGGACTACATTAAACTACTAGTAAAAATATGAAGGAGATGATTTCACCGATGTTTTATGCCAAGAAGAATGAATTTTTTTCACACCTTTTTCCAATAAAAATATTAGTATTAGTATTGGTATCGATATTGGTGCGTTTATATCAATATTGGACATATTGGATATTATATATTGATATCAGATATATCGAATGAAAAATATCAAAAAATTTAAACTAATAGGATTATATCAGTCGATATGTCGGACATATATCAGCTAGTTGTGTTAGCCAATATAAAAATATATTGTGATATTTTTGCGGTATCAATATTTCTTTGAATGCCAAGGACTCTTCAAAACACAGCAGTGTAAAAAGGAGTGTCAATAAATGATGGTGAATTGAAGAACACAATTTACACTGGAATGTACAATGCTAGCTTCAAGGTGACAAAAATATTAATGTCACTAAAGAAAAGGAAATCTAGCTTGAGGAAAGAGAAGAAATGCGCACCGTACTACTCATGCCAATATGTGACTCATAAATCCTGAGAGACTTTGGTCTCTTTGGCTGAGGATGTTTGAATACATATTTATCCTATAAAGAATTGCACGACAATAATGACAACAGATAACAACACAACAGTAACAGATTATTCTTATCTTGTTTGGACTTGTAGTATGTCATACCTCATCTGGGGGATCATAGTATATTCCATTATAAGGAATTTCTCCTGGTGGCTGTACAGAATATTTTATCCAAGCAGGTATGGAGTCTTTGATGCCAGATGGAGTCTCCATGCGGATCTGACATTTTACAGTGGGTATTACCCAAAAGAACAAAAATGTGGTGTAATGCATAATGATAGGTGGAGGGTGGAGTTTCTAACTAGCAACTATGCACTTCTGGGATCAATTTTTTTTTCATATTCTGATCAATCAAAAGTGAACAAATAAAGAATACCACAGAAGTTTGATAGTCATAGAACTGGTAGATATACAGGACTCATTGTCAAAAACAATGACAAAAGTCCTCAAGTCTGAACAAAGTTTAAAATAGGAGTTTCACCTTCAACCGGGAACCATGGGGTATCGGTGGTGAACCGTCAGCATTGTTTGGCAAAAAGATCTTCCAAACACCAAACTCATTCTGTTTACATATATCAAATGGATTACATATTGCAACTACACCATGAATAAGTATTAAAAGATGAACAAGTTTAAAGAGAATAAAAAATATATCAAATGCAGCAACATCCAGCAGATGTTAACAAGGGTGAAGAATTTAACACCCAATAACATGAAGTTCTTTGTATATTATACATTACAAGAGCTTGTACAATAAGGGAATGGATAGACAATGGAAAAAGCATAAAAACAAATAATTGACTATTATAACATCAAGGTGTTAACACGGGTGGCATGGCCCAACACTTCAGTCTGTACCAGGATGCGGATTAGCTGGCCTGCAGCATGAATCGTGCCGTGCTTGGCACGGCCTTATTAAATATATTTGAAGGGTCATGTGACCATTGTAGCCACAGGGGGCGGGGCAATGGTCTGATGACCATTGTCTCCACTTTTTTCAAAAGAAATATAATTAAATAAAATAATTATAAATCCCCTTCCCCTCTTCTTCTACCAACATATCTCATCTCTACTCCCTCTCTAGTCTCTATTCTCTCACTCTTATATAACAAGTGATAGTATGATACTTATATAATT
>JAODPA010093377.1:0-19894 GCA_025585075.1 Nepenthes mirabilis | reverse complement strand
CAATCATTCCCCCCCCCCCCCTCTACTTGCTTGTGCTAAAAATTGGCATTTAATGAAAATTTTCATGTAGAAATACAAGCATCCATAAACACCATATCTTCACTTTGGAAATTATTTTGTCAAAAAGTTTACCCTAGTGCAGGGTATCATTTTCCTCTGAGATTTCAACTACTTCACATACAAAGAGTCAATCTTCTTCAAAGAAGCTATTTCCTGGTTGATACCCAAAAAAAAATGCCTATGTCATTTATAAATGTCCCCCAGAATGGAATGAATAACCCAGAAAAACAACAAAAAGGAGAACAATCCATATCAGTTACTCAATTTGTGAAGTTTACAGTCACTTTAAGACCATAGGTTTTTCATTGATACATAACACACACAAAAAAAAAAAGACATGACTGCTGTTAAATGAGTTCTTATGGATTCAGAATCATGAAGCTTAAAGAAACTAATGTGGTAGCGCAGCAGTTAGAGGTTACAAATACACTTGGTTTACATATGTTATTCATGACGAAAACAGATATTGAATGCACAATCTACTTACCCTTCCAAATGGACCATAAGTGGGAAAGAAAATCAAACAGGAATCAGGTCAAGCTGTGCCTAAGTTAGTGATGACGAATGAGACCCAAAGAGAACAAATCCGATTCGATTAAAATTCTATCAACAAACAGCCAAAGGAAACCTACATAATCTCAAACAATTCCAAACAAAGTAAGATTAGAAAACTGCCCACCCCTACACCTTGACACTGATCCAGCTACATTCCTTTGTTTCAAATTGAAAATAAACATTTATCCCCACAGCTACTACTTCAATGAATATGGGCTTCGGGCAGTGACAGATAAAACATATTTTCAAAGTTGACTGATGTTTGATGGCATACTAGCACTGTGGAAAGATATATAAAAATTTTCAAAATTTGATGACTCATCATGGACAATTATAGAAAAATGAAATAAAAGCTTTGGCAAACCTAGTCTACGATACAATGAGCCCAATGTTTCTTTCATCATATATATGTCTGTATTTGAAGGCTAGATGTGGGAAATTGCAGAAAAAATGAAAAAAAGAACTTCATTGGTGTAATTAGATTATATAATGCAGGAAATCAAAGAAAATAATGCACCCCACATTTCTTCATATACATTTAAAGTTACTCTGCAGTATATAGTTGAGGACCCCGCTGAGAAAAATTTTGGGGTCTGCCGCTTAAGGGCCAATTTGATAATCCACAACTGCTACGTCAGTAAAATTTAGAACTAGACATATTATACAATACTAGAGATGAAACGTTAAAGCATTCATGAATTGCTTATGCATATTATCCATTTGTCTGTTTAGATGAGAAGGAAATTGGAGACAATAACTACCTCCCGAGAAAACACAGATGGGCATCTTTAACTTATGCCTTGGAGCAAACCACTGCATAACCCACTAAGAAAGCACATATTTTAGAGTTTCAAACACCCAATTCAGTACGAAAATGCCAAAAACACCAATATGAAAAATACTATCCAATTTATGTTTGTGTAAATTGGTGTGCCAAACAGATATACAAACACAAGAAACCACCCTCCACAACAGTCACACAGCGGGGACTAGATGATGGGAAATCGCTAATGCAAGTGATCACAACAGAAACAAAATCTCTTTTGTCCAGAAATTATGTTTGGGAGATGCCTAAATTACCTATAATTCAATGCTTATTTCCCAGTAGAAAAAGATCTTAACTTTCCAATGGAATGAAGATCTTACAATAAGTCACAGTCTCATGGACAAATGTTATATATGCCCTCATAATTATTTAAAGAAGTAGAACAGCTTACAATAATTCTTAATATCACACACTGAATGAAAGTAAGAACTAACATAGCATAGGAACAATAAAAAGGGAGAATATATAGCATACCCTAGTCATCACATCAGCATTAGGATTCCAGTTGTTGAAGTCACCAATTAATGATGCTGACTGAAACACAAAGTCATTGTATTTAATTTTATTAATAGAAAAGTCCACTAAAATGCCAAAGACAAGAATCATTCCAATTATTTCAACAAATACTATGAAATTTTCTACTGTTTCCCAATCTTTGCAGAGAACCGGGTTGAATGATGTATTAACTCACAGACACTGTTCAAGCAGAACAAAACACCCACACATTTTTATTTTCTCCTTTAGTTTTCCCTTTTTTCCCCCTTTATTACAGAAATAAAGAATCAAATCTAACACAAGGGCACCAACAGGTGTGCAATCCATTCATAAAAGCAAGCACGAAAGCGGATCAACAAAATCTGGGACAAGATATAAGTTCACAAAACACTGCACTTTGGAGTCTGCATTAAAAAGGTAGGCTTCAGCTCCCCCAGAGGCAGATATAACCAGTTTAAAATAAATAAGATTGGTCATGGGGCCATCCTAAGAACAAGAACAAGGAAAATTAAGGAAAAGAAAAAATCTCCCTCACGTTTTTTGTCACTTTTGTGCAAGAAGAACACACAACTTATTAAAGCAAGGAACTATGGAGAACTCTAGAACAATTAAGCACAACAGTGAATAAAGCTTGAGTACTACTAGGTAATTTCATACCATTCTAAGGCAGGAGAAGCTGAATGGTGCAGTGAATAATGCCAATGAAACGGAGGATCAAAAGCTATTTACAGGATTTTGGGCTCTTTTACATGAAGTATCATCACCAGTTCTACAGATGATGTAATAATCACAATCCTCTGGGCAGAACTTAGTTCAAACTTGATACTGTCCTATGCAATAATAGATGGTTTTCATTTTTTGAAGAAGAAGAGATTGAATCTGAAGCAAATAGGATATCTGATCATCGTACTTCTGTGATACACACGAATGTTGCTCCTTGTGCTGTGAAGAAGCAACTTAGGTCCATGAGTGTGTGAAGAAAGAATGGGGGCTTCTCCCAAATTGTACAAAAGGGATGGAAAATACAAATCAACGGCACTCCCACTTTCGAGGCTGTATCCAAGATGAAGCTTTTGAAAGCCGAATACAGAGAGCTTTTCTGATATATCTGGTAGAGTTGAGGCTGCTATATTGCATATGGCAACTGCTCAACAGCTTGATATGAACCAAATGATTCAGCTTACATCAGTATCTCTGCTGCTGCTAGAGAATTTTCCACAGCTTTTCAAGAAAAAGATAAGGCTAGCTTGGAAATGGTTAGAACTGGGCGACAGAAACGCTGCTTCTTTTCACCAAGTGATTAAAGAAAGGAGAGCAGCCAACCAATTGCTGTTTTATACAATGAACTAAGAAATAGAGTTGAAGATGCTGGGACCCTTAGCTGGTGAACTTTTACAAGGGGCTATTAGCTAGTACTGCTGAGACGAACTTTCAGATCAGTCTAGGTTTTCAGGGGGCTATTCTGTCCGCACAACAGCAGCAGCAGCAGCAGCAATTATTTAGTGAGATAAGACAATTTATAGGCTTCACTTTCAAGCAGTTGTATGGTTGAGCAGTTTTTTGCATTCCGGGCTCTGGGGAGGGTAGATGTATTTAACAGTACCCTTGTAATGGATATAGACTATATGCAATTTAAATCTATGACCTCCAAGTAATGATGTCATTATTGTGCCAAGTTTCACTTGCTAGACAAAGGAAGAGAGATTGGAAATTTTCTTCCTTTTTGACTTGAAGAATTTTACTTGATTGACCAAATGCACCTTTCTTTTTACTATCATTGTTCACTAACATGGTTGAAAGTTGACACAGTTTTCTTTGGTTAAGAATTTGCTCAGAGCCTTGGCATTTGAGCAGCTTAATTAGTTTCACCAAGAAGGCAGGGATTCATAAAAAAACATTTTAATTATGTTAAAAGTAAGGAGATACCCAGCTTCATAGTTTTCACTCATACCTAGTAAGAAACTCAATATATATTTCGGTAAATAAATCCAAAATGCATCACATAATGACTTATAGGACATCACCTGGCCAGCGACTTACTCCCACAAATAACCATAAATAAATGGCAGCTTCAAACACCCAAAAAAGGTTAATAGATACAACTAAGACTCCAAAATCCTTACCAACACAACACCAATAGAGTAATGCTGAGCCTATACATTCTAAGCTGCCAAACTAAAGTATTCACAGCTAAATTGTGGGGCGAGGAATTTTCCTTATTTTCTTTCTTCCTCAGTTTGCCAAAACCACCAACAGAGAGAACAACTTGGGAAGAAAACTGTCAGGCAGAAATTCCTCTCAATGCTAATTCTTTTTCAGGTCAATTAATTGTTATAAGTACCCAAAAAAACTGTCTTCCTAATGATCAAATGTAGTTTCTAGGATGTGTACTCTTGTTCCTGGCAAGGCTTGGTTAGGACTTAGGAGCTTCTACTCCACGTTGAAGCTTCTTCCAGTAAAAACAGCGAACTATCCATGTAACACCCGATTTTTCATTTGTGAATTATCATGTCAATTATTATATGCATTGGATAAAAGTGGTAAATAACTGTATAATAAAAAATTGCAAGAAAAATTGGAATTGAAGTAAATCAATCCAACGCATAAATGGCATCTGACTCCATGCTTGTGGGTGTTTGAGGCAGAAGCTGTGCGCTTGATCAATGCCCATAAGACGCTGATACATGATTCAAACAAAATGTATGGATGGGGCGTTCATGCATATGGTTAAGGAAGAATGTTGGCGCCTCAGCTATGCTTGTGCGCACTCGTGCATGTGTGTGTGACACCTAGTTCATGTTTGTCTAGTGCTTATGCACCGATTTAATAGATAAAGACCTCACACCCCGATTCTGTCATTTCATGCAGGAAAATAGAGAGGAGGGGAAAGAAGAAGAGATAGGAGAAAGAAAGAGATTTCAAAACTTTTTTGAGTTAGGTCTGCTAAATTTAATGTTAAAAATAAGTAAATCTAACTCCATTCTTTAGTCCATTTTCGGAATTCTTTGATTTTGCTCATGATTCTTGTTTTAACCAACATGCATGTTACCCTTTACACTTATTTTTCGAATATTATTGCATATATGTGTTTTTCACTGAACATTTTGAAATTTTTTTGGTTTTTCCGAACGTTTGAAAATTTCGTTTGTTTTTTACAGACTAAGGGATCATTTTGAAAGATTATATTCATATGTGGCAAATATTGTGAAGAAAAGTAATGAAACATTGTGCATATGACCTTGCGTCTGTGAAATTGCAAGTGTCTTCTGAATACTTTATTTTGTTATCCGACATGAGTTTGTACTTTTCCTATATGGTGGAAAAGTTTTGTATTCGTACTTTTCCCATAGCGTGCAAAAGTTATGTAAATTTATTATAAAGCCTTCAATTTGTTTTTTTGAGAACCATTGTACGGAATTGGTGGCATATTTCAAACAAGTTTTAATATATTAGACGCACTTAAAGAATATACCTATCATCCAAAGGTGAAAAAAGAAAGTAACATTTAACCCTATCTATAGAAAATAATATATAAACGGTCTGCTTATGAGCCTCAAACAGTAGTGTATCAGCCTAAGATTAACAAAAATATGTGTAACCTATCCTCAAAGCTGGTTTTTTGATTAGTCAGTATATGAGTCACCGGTCATTAGTTCTCCGATTTGACAATATTTGGTTTTCACAATTTAACCTATATCATATTTCATATTTTGAGTTATTTTGGCCTTCTGAATTTTGCAGGTTTTGTTGTGATGTTGGACTTATGAATTTTACGGATGCATTGCACGATTTGAACTTTTGACAATTTCATATGGTTTGCATGATTTGATATTCGTATATATAATAAGCTGTGTATATGAAATCATGATTTGGGATGTATTATTAGAAAGTTTGACAAATGGGATTTTATGCCTTTTATTGTTCTTCGTCCTTCCATTTGTCTTACACACATGTATTTGTACATCGTATATATGTACTCAGTGAACTTTAGGATCAAGATTTGTGATATTTTCTAACCATTCTGAAATAGAAGGGCATACATACTTGTAGGATATGGATAAAACATATTTGAAATAGAGTCTATACCACTCAATCCGTAAATTGACTTTCTTAGTCCATATTTTTCCCAGCTGAAGAAACTCGGAGGGTTTTACTCGATAGCTGTAATCATCGAAGTCTCCCTTCATTACCAAAAATAGTGCATTTGTTATTGTTGCTTATTGCTTTATATTTTGTATGCTTTTTACCAGTTGATTCATCTAGAACCGAATATACTTTATTTGTATTATATATTTGTGTTTACTTTCATTCCGCAGTTTAATAAGGGGTCGAAATATATTTGTGATTCGGAACACCTAGTTCCTTTCACACTTAATAGGAGCTGTTAGTTTGGAAATGGTTCTATTCAAAGAAAAGGAGATACTTCACTTGCAGGTCCCTTGTGCTATTTCAGCTTTGTTTAGGAAGAGGAGGGAATTCTCATTTTTTAGATGCAAACCCTTAAATCTGATGAATGTATAGTCAGCCAAATTAAATGCTTAGCTACTAGATTCGAGGGCTTTGGTTCTATTTTTTTTCTTCCCCCATTAATCCACTCAAATTGGCAGACAGCTTTATTTAGCTTTATAACTTCATCTTGTATGTGAACAAAACTGTCACCCAAATAATGAAATTTACTTATCGATTAAAATTGTTAACCAACCAATACAGACACAACAACTGCAGTGTGCATCTCAATTAGGTTGACTGACTGATTAACAGCCAAAATCAAAGTATTTGGAAAAGCATTGCAATTCATTGGACAAACCTGTCAACTAAACATACATATTAAGCAAAAGTACGTATTCATAATACTGTACAAAGCAAAACAAACCTTTGCTCCAGGAGCCCATTCCGTGTAGGTAATCCCTGAGGCACTAAACAAGGTAAGACAGAAATTAGCAACTGCAAGATCTTTCATGAAAGCAAGTCCACTTCAGCAATCTTTAACACGCTAGAAACATTATCATGGGAAAAATGGATATTACAAAATCATCAAAGAGCGAACAGTTAATTTGGTTTGAATGCCTCCCAGACGAGGACTTCCTTCTCATTAAATAGCCAAAAGTATGCCTTAATTACATCCTTCAATCAAGCTATAAAATGTACAATCAATGATAGGATGTCCTAAACTGGGAATTATATATATATATATATACAGTCAATGACCTATTCTTGCCAATAAAACATGCTTTATTCTTGCTAGCATTTCCCCTTAAATTGATATTGGATGATTAAGAAAAATCAATTTGTCAATCATTAAATGATGGCATTAACATGATAGAACCTTGGTAAAAATATGTCGATTTAGTGTTCGGTGGAAATATGAGAAGCACAACCAAATCTTGAACAAGTGCTTCAAGATATAATGACAATCTACTTCAAAAATACTTGGAGCACTCATGAAATACCAAACTTATAGCAATTTTAATGGCATTCATATTATCAGCATGAAGTGAAATAGGAAGGAACTGAGAAACACTAATCTTGCCCAACATTCCTCAAAGCCAAACAATTTCAAAATAGGCAAACAACATGACCCGATATTCAGAGTCAATGGGGGACTTTGTGACACAATCCTACTTCTCACTCGTGCAAGCAACAAAAGCATCACTAAAAAACATACACCAATTGGTAATAGAACAGTGAATATCCATATATCTAACCCAATCTGCGTGATTAAATCAGAGTTACTAGAAGGACTAAACAAACCGCAACTAGACGTACCCTTGAAATAGAAAAGTAGATGCGAGAAAGTGGCCACATGAGACTTGAAAGGATCCTACATAAACAGACTAATATGCTAAACAACAAAAGAAATATGATGTCAAATAATAGTCAAATAATTCAACCTCACTACCAATAAGCAATATACTGATATATTAGATAAGGGGTCAACATCCCCTTTACACCACTTCAAATTGGCCTCAATAGGTGTAAGAACCGAATTGCCATCTTGAAGACTGGCTAAGAAAAGGAGCTCTTGTGTGCACTTACGTTGATGCAACATTATGCCAGTTGCGCAATATTGGACCTTAAGTACAAGAACATGCTATTGTGGACCTAAATCTTTCATATGAAAAAAGATTTGAGATGTTGTTGGAGCTTTTGAATCAACTAGAGATCGGATCTTACATGTAATGCCTGGTTCTCGTCCAATTTAATTGGTGTTATCCGTTTATTTTGTATTAAATTTGAATATATTGGAAATAATTGTGCAATGCGAATTTAAAGGAGATTCGGAGTATGAAAGCAGTTATAGCGCCTGAGGCACACCTGATGTACACTCGTGTGCGGATTCTAGTGTGGGCATGCCTGAGGTGGCATTTGAGCGTGGATTTCAGTATGGGAGCGCTCGAGGGGCGCCCGAGGCTGTACTCGTGTGCTGATGGGGTTAGGTGCAGTGCTTGACGCATGCCTGAATGGCACTCATGCGCCAATTCGGCTATATAAGAGACAGCGTACACTGTTTCAGCTATTTCATGGGAAAGAGGAGAAAAAAGAGAGAAAACGAAGGAGAAGGAAGAAAGAGGAAGAGATATTTTGAGACATCCTTTAGTCAGATTTGTTAGTTTAGAGGTTGAGGCAAATATCCTCACACCCTATTCTTGGTCCGTTTTCGTTTCTGTCTAGGTTTACTTACACTTGATAGATTTAATGTACGTGCATGTTATTTTATTTACCCCCACTTTATCTATTCGTGCATGCATGTAGCTTTACCAGAGGATTTGAGGTTTGGTTTCGGTTTTACTAATATTTGAGAATTTTGCTTGTTTTGTGAAAAATGGATAAATATTTTGAACTATTATGTTTATGTATGAGTATATTTGTAAAGAAAGATTCATGAAAACTTGGATATCAGCAACGCATATGGTATCTATGCATTGTGCTTTGGGTTGAGCTCTATCTTCGTTATATGATTAGATATCTGTACTTTCCCCCGATGCGTAAAACTTTGTGTTTGATCTTCTCGAGTGGAAGCTTCGTACATTTTCCGTGGCAGAAATGTCTTGTTATGTGATATAGAGATCCTCCCCTATTTGTGTTTTTATAGGAACTATCGTAAGGAATTAAAAAGAACTAGTATATTTAGATATTCTAATATATTCAGACATACTTGAGGAATACACCGATTCCATAGGTGGCAAAAGACAGTAACTTCGTTCCCACCTATAGGGGAAAGCATGTAGACAGCCTTACCTGCAGGTCAAAATAGTTGTGATGTAGCCTAAGGTTACAGGGAGCAGAAGTAATACTACCTTAAATTAGTCTTTCAGTCTTTGGTTCTCTGATTTATGCATGTTTTAGATTTTCGATATATTTTACCTGCATTGATTTGCATATTAGAGATTTCAATTGAAATTTGCAGGTTTTGCTCGTAGTTGGGATTCGATTAGTTTCGTGCATTTGAAACTTTTCACCTTCGTTTCAGATTATACTTTTGAGTATGAGATCACATTCAGACTTTCGTTGACGGACTTTTGGATTGTAGTTTTATGCGTTTTAACAATCATCATTCTGATTTTGGACGCATCGGTTTAGTATACATATTATATACTGATACATATTGAGTATTTGGCTCACGTTTTTATTGCTTCTTATCCCTTTAGATTAGAGGACTACGGGTGCCTTGTAGGGACCTCAGACGCTGATTGATTGAAGTCTTGTTCATATTGGTGAGTATTAGCTTGTATCCAAACTGTATCCATATTCGATGTATTTTTGGTATGGTTTAGGGCATCAGTTGGGATGATGATAGTATGTTGTATCGTTAAAGAGAATTTTTGAATTATTCGATTATTTGGATATTTGTGGCATTTGGTTTGTTATAGATCGGTGATTTTGTTTGTATTGTGAGTTGCCACTTTCCTTACGATACTTTGGAGCAGGAGGTAATTGTCATATTGTTTGGATGGATCGTCCGAAGAAATCCTGTGAATGAATGACAGTAGTATTGTTCATTATTCTTGTTATAGTCAGATTGTTGGATAAGTTGTCAAGTCACACCTGGATTAGAAATTTTGTTTTGGTTATTGTTTTAGTTTTGGGATTTAAATTTTGTGAGTCATAATTATTTTGGAATGTTATTAGGACCTGCTTGGTCCAAGGCCGTGATATTACAATATCAATATCATCTACATATACTAGGAGTATAAACATTCTAGTAGCACTGAGGCGAAAGAAATGAGAGGAGTCATATTGGTAAAATTAAAATCCAAAAGGGACTTCTTAAACTAGGCTCATGGTGCCTACTTCAAACTTCATACAGACTGCTTCAAGCAACAAACATCCTTAGAAGAGGAAGAAAATATGCCATGACGAAGAGCTGTAAATATATCTTCCTTCTAATCACCAATGTAATACATTTTTCACATCCATTTGGCAAATCAACCTTCCTTTTGAGGGGCAATGGCAATAATGGTGTAGACAATAGTCATATTGGACACATACGTAAATGTTTCCTTATACTCTGCCATGATTTTGTTGATTTTCATGAGCCACCACATAAGCTCTATACCCTTCGATAGAGTCATCAACTTAGACTTTTATAGCGTATACCCATTTGCATCCAATCGAATTAACTCCCGGAGGATAAGAAATGACATCTTAAGCATGATTTCTTGAAGAACTTGAAATTCTTCTTGCATAGCTCGCTTGTAGAAGCCTCTGAGTAAGACTTGGGCTTAGAAGTATCAAGTAGGGGCTAAAATACAGATTGGAAGAATCCAAACCTATCAGGGAGCTATGAAACCTGATTAGACCAGTGAAGCTCAGGTATGACAGGATTAGGTATCAACTTGGGGTAGAAAGAAGCAATGGATAACATTCCTAATACACAAGATCCGGCTTAAAGTAATAAACATGACCATCCTTTTTATCAAAGGAAGGAAGCATAGTAGAAGAAGCAAAATTCACCCGAGCCGAAAGAAATATTGATTTTCAAAGAAAACCATATTTCGAGAAATAACAAGTTTGTTAGCATTCATAATGTACAAACCTTTTACAAGAATTACTATTACCAAGAAAAGAACACATAACAACTTGAGTTTTGAGGTAGGTAAGTCAACATAGCAGACACAACAATAAATATGCATAGAATCATAGTTAGGAAGAATGCCAAACAAAGAGGAATATTGAGAATCATAATTCAAGTTTGGAGAAGGATGGCAACTAATCAAGTACATAGACAGAGATAAGGCTTCTATCCAAGATCTAGGTGGGACAGAAGATTTCAGCATCAAAGTACCGACAACATCCATAAGACGTCAATCTTAAGCTCAACTACATTTTGTTGAAGGGTGTAGGAGCATGAAAGTTAAGAGAGGATACCCTTCTATTGTAAGGACTTAAAAATCAGAACGTTAAATTTTAATACAAGTGAAAAATTGTATTTCTTTATAGGCAACAAAAGTTTGGCAAGTAAAAAACACCTCAGCTTTGGATCGAAAAAAATAAATACAAGTGATTTGGAATTAATAAATGTCACTAAGTATCTGCACTTAGCATGACAAAAGATAGGACTCATTCCCTAAACATTAGTATGAATAATCTCCAAACATATAGAAGCTAAACTATCCTGTTACCAAGTTTACAAGGTGCATAATAAAAAAATAGAGTACATGACGAAAAATCATTCAATTACTCAAATAACAATGTTCTATAAGATGTGTTTAAAAAACAAAATTGGGATGTCTCAACTTCATGTGCCAAAATTGAACATTATGAGTAACAGTAGAAAAACTAACATAACTAGAATGAGGATACAAAAATGAAGAATAAAAAGGTGTCCCACTTCAGGCCCCTTCGCTATCACCAATCCTAATAATGCACACGACAACCATCACAATCAAAACGAATAACACATTTTTTGTCAATTAATTTGCTAACAGATTTTAAATTAGCCAACAAATTAGAAGATAAAAATACCGGAAAGAGAAGTCCCAATATTTCCAACCATAGTAATAGAAGAGTACTGCCATCAAGTATCTGTATATACTGCTCACTATAATATTTGCGAACATCATGTAGAGTTTCTAGACTGCCTGTCATATGATTAGAAGTCACAGAATCAATCAACCAATAAAAGATTAAAAGCTTTTTCTAACCTTAAATACCAAGTGTAGATGACAAGGAAATAATCATATGTTGTACTTGCTTCGGTGTAATAGAGGACGAAGATCCCAATACAGCAGGCTGGTTAGTGGATGAAGTCATAGCATTAGGCTAAACTGCTTTTCATAGCAGTTTGAAAAGCAAGAGCCAGTCGTTTTAGAGGTTGCACATGACAATCCTTAATAATATGACCTTCCTTATTACAATATTTGCAGAACTTCTTGTTACATTGTTTTGCAATATACCAAAATTCCTTAGAACTTTAGCGTGGATTTAAATCGTCCTTTCTCCTGAGCACCGCAGGCTACATCGACCATCTCAGTACTAACAACATCTCAAGCAATGCTATGTTGGGAGGCAAGCCACTGTCCTTCATGTAAGAGTTCTCCCAAGTAGACATCCAATGATGAATCTAGTCGCCAATTGATTAGCCAAGCACATGCACTTTCAAATTTAAGTCTTAGCTTCATTAAAAACTGATCTCGTTGGCTCTCAAAATGGACATCTCGCAATGCCGTTAATGTCTCTTTGGGACCTTAGACTGTATCAATACAGAATAATTATTCTATAAATTACAAAAGTTTAAATAAAATTGTCCAATGAATGGATTTCCTTGATAATAGTTTCCAATGTCCAACTCCATTAAAACTTTCGAGCAAAATTATTTCCTTAGCGGTAGAGAATGGAAGGAGATTGTAGACCATATGTGGTTCAACACAACTAAATAGTCAGGAAGACAATTTAAGTATCCTCGCATTCCTAAGAATTCAGTTTTTTGGGATCAGTAAGACCTTTAGTTGATACATCCACATACCCCCATAATTGCTTACCATTGACAAACACATGAAATTGAAATTCCCAAGAAGAAAAAATTTCCCATTAACCGAATAGTGGAATTCTCACCCGACATGTTGCAATGATGATAGTCTTCAACGCCTGGGATTTCTGCACATCTTTGGCAATGGAATCTTTGAAGAAAACAACAAATCTCAACCAAGATCATAGCAAATGTCGGCTGTCACAAGTACTAGCAAAACACAATTCCTTCCAAAGGAAGTTTTTGCACAAAGAAATTGCCAATTCACCTCAATCGCACCAGAGATAAAAATGAAGACAATTGATTCAGCCGATACAGTGAACTCTATAATACTTCTTAGAGAATGCTGAAAGAATATCAGAAAGTATGACTGCTATAGCCCAAGGCCACAAAAAACTCAATAAGGAGCCACAAACTGAAACTGAAAATTAATAATTGTGTGAGAGGGCTCTGATATCATGTTAATTTGGTTTGAGTGCCTCTCATATGACAAATTCCTTCTTCTTAAATAGCAAAAAGTATTCCTTAGTTTCATACTGCAATCAAGCTATGAACATGTACAACCAATGAAAGGATTAGCCAAACTAGGAAATTATATATATAAATATACATACAATGAATGACAAATTCTTCCCGGTAATATATCTCTTATTCTTGCTAACACCAACTTCCGTTTGTCGGGCAACCCTTTTTGATTTACATGAGTGGAACCCCTTTAGTGTGCCGTAGTGACACTCATAATCATCCATTAGCAGGGGTTAAACAAGCATAGCAGCACATTAACTCTGAGAACTTCGGCGGACAATAACATATACAAGAAAAATCCGATTAAAGATCATAGGATTTCTGATTTCACAATTATACAGGGGCAGAATTTCTTTGTCTAGTTTCCAGTTATTTCCATACATTTATTTGTTAGCAAAATTTATGAGACATAAATCTCAGAAGCTAAGTTAGATTAGCTGTCAGTCCTAGGCATAGAATTAGGGCTAGTCGGTTTGTGAAATTTAGGAAATTTGATGAATTTAGAAGGAGATTTCAAGTCAAGTGACAGAGCATATGTACCTTGCTCTCTCTCTCTCTNACGCATTTTAATATGTTGTAATAATACTAATATTCAAGTTGTTAGAATAAAATTCTTATCATTTGGGATATAAAAAAAATGGGAAAACCATAACAAAACACACACACGCACACACACTCTCTCTCTCTCTCTGTTGGGGGGGGGGGCTATGTGATGAAACTTGGGGTATTCGTTCAGACTAGGGGAATGCACACGCCTAGTTATCTCTCCCACCAGCCTCCCTGCCTCTCTATAACATAAAAAAAAACATGAATTTCATGCTTTCCTGTGTCAAAAATGTCAAAATAACGGTTCTTTGGGATTTGCTAAGAGCGCTCCATGCAAATGACCTGATACTCCACAATTTCTCTTTCATTTCTTCCTACCAAACAAATCTGTTTCACTCTTGAGAAAGCTACCTTTTGCATTAGTTTCATTTCTTGGTTTTCCATATGTCTGTCTTCCAGTTCTCATTCAAAGGGGCATCCAATTATCCCATTCACCCAATTGTAGAAATATTGAGTAACTGAATGAATAGTTAAACAACATTATACCTAAAAGTACAACACCGAGACGTACCTGCGGCTGAAACCAATCTTCTCATACCCGCGAGAAAATGATTCCAAGCCACCTTCATGTTTGTCAATAGATTCCCGTATTCTCTTGTATTGAGCAAACCTACACAAAACATTGCCCATTGTAATACAAAGTCTCTTTCCAATTGCATATATTTTAATACAAAATCAAGTAAGGAACATATCAAAGAAAAGAAGTCAAACAACAAATAGATTGTAAATGCAACAACATCAGATGTAAGCCACAATAAAACTTTTGGTTAAGTAGATGCATATGGAAGAAACTACATGCCATATCAGTGCTTAGGCTTTGTACATCTAGCATACCCTCAGTAATAGAACTAGTCTACTAAAGAAACTAAGACAATTTTTTTCACACACGGAACCAAGTGTTGTGTAATTCCATAAATCTTGAATGCCACATAATCCATACAGTAAGAAAAGCTCTTCTGCAACCGATCAACAGAATAGTTGTATGCCCTCCAGGCTTCTTGTCAAGTCACAAGTTCAATTAAACATTAAAATAGTATCAACACAACACTTGGTAGTTCAAGTAAACATTAAAATAGTATCACTGAGGAAAGACAGGAAAGCATCTTACCGATAATCAAGATGTTCACGAAAACCTCTCAGCAGTGGGTCTATTTCGTATATCCTCTGCCCATTTCCAGGTGGAGAAATTGTTCTTGAGCCACATGAAGCAACAGAAGTTTCTACATCTGCTTTAACATCTTCAGCTACAGGTGAGGCACCAAGAGATTCTTGCTGGTCATAACTCATGGTTTGTGGGTCTAAATCATGCATTACCTAGATAGGAAGCATGGCAGCACATGAGATTATGAGAACACTTACCAACGGGGAAATGTTAAGGTGCATGGAAGAGTGTAACAAACATCAAGCGGGACTGCATCCTGTATTATATATTTTTAAATAGAAAAAGACTTCAGAAGATGAAAATGATGCAAGTAATAGATACAGCTTCCCTTCAAACTGTCATATATTTATAATCTGCTTTCTGCAAGCCAGTGAAAAGGCAGCTGGCTTTAATCTAGCATAACTTTTTACAGAGGAAAATCCTAAATACTACCTGGTCCTAGTTTTTATTTTTCATCTCTTTCAGGGATAATGAGGCATGAAATCACATTGGGTTATTATTCATGAATGAATATTTTCTTTTTCTCTTGGGAATACAATGCTCAGGTATATCCATGATTTAACTACAAAAAAGAATAAAAAATTTGCAAGGTACAGCGGTATCACTCTCTCCAATGTTGTGCCGTTCCTTCAGACAAGATTAAAACATTTTACATCTTAACTTCATTGGCATTTGTAAGGGTAGATTACGATAATATCTTGTAGCTTGCCAGAATTTCCTTCTCTTTTCACAGTTTTCACTGGTTAACTTGACAAAAAAAATCTATCATATGATTTTAAATATGGGAGCGTGTAACCTTCACTTCCAAATTACAGCAATTGTCAAACGTTGTGAAGTCATTATAAGAGACAACCAGACATGCTTTAGAAGTGTGCATATATATGTGCCGGCATGAGCATGACAACAGACAAAAGACAATACCTGAGCATCACTTAAAACCGCATCAGAAGTTTCTAATTGATCAAGAGAGGATGAAGAGCCATCACTCTCAATCCCTGGGACAAGTACTTTCTCAGAAGCAGCTACTGTTGCAGATCGAGAGTCAGACTCATATGAAGACTTCTGAGCAAAGATCTTCCCTGAAGATTCACCAATGATTAGAATAAAAGATATCGAAAGATTATAGAAGCAGCACATATAGCAGTCATTGGTTTATACAAACAGGGTTGAGATCAAAAATAACTGAGAATAATGCTAAATTTTGATAGTTATTTTCCTCTGCAATTTAACATGGCAACTATGCCATTTACAGGAATGAGGTTATCAAAAAACTTTTCATAAATAGTTGCAAGTTGGACAAGGTGCCAGTGGTCTAATACCAGAAACTGGACCGATTTGCAATATTTGGCAACAGTCATTAAATGTTTGTTCAAAGGAAATGATACAGGAATGAAACAGTGCTCCTCTAACCATATTTTAATTACCATAGCCCGAACATTATTTTGATAGGTTCCGATTACCTAGACTATCCCCTGATCCAAGAAGGGAGATACCACCTCACCAATTAATGGCTGGTTAAACTAGCTATTATCAGAAACATAATGTCTCAGGGTCATCCCAACATGAACTCTTGCCTTCCTCTAGTTTCTATCTTGGACAAGAAAAAGGGACAAGCCAACCCCATAACACCCTACAACAATCTCAATCCTTTACATGTACTGGTTTTGATTTAATCCTGGTGGCAAAAGTCTTCAAAAGCTGCCGAGACTAAACACACAAAAGCAACATGCTTAAGCAGCTTGAACACCCTACATTGTTGAAATAGCTCAAGTCAAGAGATGAAGTAGATGGAAAGGGACTTGAAGTGCTTCACATGTAGTTCAAAAAAGGATGTTCAAATAAGTAGACAAAGAGAGATTTAGAAAATAGAGAAACCTCAAAGGAAATGGATTAATTCTTCTTCAACAAGACAATAAAGATAACTGACTTTGGAAGGAGAAATGTTGGTTCAGAAAAGGCCATAGAGGTGTTCAAAAAGTTTTGACGGGAGGGAAGAGGAGGAAAATATCAAGTATAAATGTGACAATCAAGGTCAAGTGAAGTCTCTTTTCAAGAACCCTATCAGATGTAGCGTGCACAGAATGACAAGGGGTCCATACAGTTTCCAGCAGGTGATTGACAGCTTCTGAAAATTTCAGGGGTTACCACTCAATGGGGTTTTGAGCAAATAAGAGGCAACAGATGATTAAAGGCAACAGACAATAAGAAGCGACAAAGGTTAAGAGGCTAATTGCTCTTTTGGCTACTAGCCTACTAATTTGGGGCAACAGAGAAAGAGCTTGGCAGGAAAAGTTTCATTTGGTATATGAATCATCAGCAGAAAGGAAGGGGGCAAATAGATGCTCTGTGTTTTATAAGAGACAACGGCATTTAAAATATGTCCTAAGCATGTGATTGCACACTTTGTTTGAGGTTTCAGTAGAGAGAGAAAGAGAGAGCGAGGGGTTGGATAGAACATCAGTTTCCTGTAATTTTTCCCTTCTTTGTGCTCATTAAGTTGTTTAGAAGCCCCTCGGTTCATAGGGCTGCAAATTCATGTTTGGCTACTGAAACAAAATCCTTTATATCTGAGCAAGAAGGATGACAAATTATATCATTCAATCATTTATTGACAAGAGACAACGAAAAGGAAACACCAGAAAACTAATCCAACTTGAGCCAAAAGATTCAATAGATAAAAGATTGAATAAGCCCCCAAATCCTCAAAAGAGTGAGGAAAACTAGCAAAAGCTGCAACAAGTTTTATGTAAATTTACTTTTAGTTGAGGAGCCTCCGAATGATAAGTTCCCAAGTCCTCAGACACCCAAGAATTGAAAGAATCGGTAACGATGTTAGTTAGAAGAAGCAGAAGAAAGGCAGCGAGGACCTGAAGCTGTAAGTGAAGAAGAAGACTGAGGCAAAGAGCAACACAATGAATTCTGGAGAAAATTCTCCATATCCTTTTGCTATATATATATATATAGAGTAGTTTACATCCAACAAACTACAACAAATCAAAAAGACAGAAAATGTTCTTCATATTTACAAAGAAATGAATTGCAACTGAATTGTAACAGCAAAGAGAATAGTATCTGAATTGGGAATAATTATGTTATTGCTGCAGGTCCAGATTTTGCACTTCACGCACCACTTCCTTGATCTGCAGTCTTGATCATTAATAAGAATAGCCCTTTACTCCTCATAACTGCAGATTTCAACTGCCATATTTCCTTTTTTGAGTGTATACTTCACCAAGTCAATAGTCATACAACTATAAGGGTGGCACATTTCAAAACAGTTCCTTCACCCATCCTATGGACCACTCCCTTAAGTTGGAATAATGGAGTGGACAGGCGTATTAATCCTAGCCATAGAACTCAATTATCTTCCCTTCGGATTCTTGCAACTCAATTATCCAGACTTCGAAGCTGGCACTGTCCATCATGCCACAAATTAACCTCGTCCAATTAAAGTCTCTCCAGTCTCATAGGTGGACAGCCACGGGCACAAATCTCGTCTTCTGTGACTTCGTGCCATGGTTATTGTTGGGTTCCAATACCCGGGGTCACTGAAAGGACGGGCAAGTGGGCGAGAGCTTGGCCCGAGAGGCCCAAGCTGTTAGTTTGCCCAAGACCGCGTAAGGTGAAATAAGCCCGAGGACATCCCATGATGGGCCCAAAAGCCTTTAGCAAGCCACTAATGCAGTCAACGACCGAGAGCCTTCTCATCCCGTCCGAGAACAAGCACAACATGACTTATAGTACGCGGACTCATCCCAAGGATAATAAGGCCAGAAAGGGCATCATGGCCACGCCATTATAACCCCCCCCCCCACCAGACACGAACTCTTCGAAGATTCCATCCAAAATATGGCAATAGTACTCATTAACCAATCCAGTATCATAGTAACCTCAGAGCTATTTGCGCAAACACGCTTCTTAAACTAGAAATCACACTAATTACTACTGGAAGAAGCAGAACCAACCAAACTACCATTAAAGATAAGATTTGAATCCACGACTCACATCCAAGCCAGAAGATAGATCGCTTACAACTACTAAAAATCATATTAACCAATCAACACACATTGAAACAACAATAAACGGACAGCATCCAGCTCAAATCGTCAGTGCTAGAGGCAAAGAAATAGCACTAAAACTCAAGCTGAACGAAAACGTTACGCAACAATAGCAATGTAATAGTAGACGAGGAGAGGGACGGAAGTACGAGAAACAGAGTTGTTCCTCAGCGTGAAGTGAGAGGTCCTCCGATCACCGTCAGAACTGGATCCAGACAACTTGTGAAAAGACGGAACAGCAGGAAGTCGTATCCCTGACAGAGTGCAGACCATTTTCTAGGGCTACACGGAAGTGACAGGGAGAGAGAATTAGCGAAGAGAGCTTTGAGCTGAAGACAGAGAGAGAGAGGAGGTCATAAGAACCATGATGATTCATGTCGATGGCATTTGTAGTGCGGGTGGTTGCGCAAGCTGACAATGAGTGGGAGGGGAGACACGTGTGTGCCCGGTGGTTGACAGAGACGGAGGGATGGGATTGCATGGGGAGTGATGCTGGGCCCCACGCTCCGTTAATTTCCATCGTCAATCTTTCATCCGATCTCAACTTTTCTCGAGATGTTTGTGGGGCCCAGGCCGTCAACGTGTATGGCTACCGCCTGCAATCAACGTTACTAGAAATTTGATTAAATAATAAAAAT
>JAODPA010093376.1:0-22387 GCA_025585075.1 Nepenthes mirabilis | reverse complement strand
GGAAGCCACTTTCTGGCGTAATAACCATTTATAAAAGTACGAGTAGTCATTTATGAAAAGTAGTTTTAAGTCGACTGGTTGTTAATATGTGTAATAGTATTATGTCATTAGATTATGAGACTGAAAATCACAATAATTAATATTTTTGCTTAGTCTTAATTGTAGTAGTTGTGATATTAAATCATAATAATTATTAAGTCATATATTCAAAATGATAAAAAAATCTCTTTGTAATAACAGTGAGGTTGTGCACGTCTAATCTTTTTTAATATTGATGTTATATAACACACCATTAGTGTAATATCACTCCATGGGTCAATTAGTTATAAAAAAAATATAGTCTGATGGGTCCGGTAATACCATTGGCCGGCCCAACCTCAAGTCCAATCATCATCGTGGCTCAACAGGTAATGGATGAAACCTCAGGAAGGAGATCGATCCGACTCAATCAAAATACCATTGTAGTAACCAAGATAAGGCCCAAGAGACAATGGGCCAAAGGGATAGGCATTAGTGGCCCAAGCGGCGAATAGTCAAATGGACCAATCCAGAAGGTCATCGACCAAGTAGCCAGTAGAGCGATCAAAGAATATGCTTGCGACAGCCAGAGCACGCGCATGCTCTAAGCCACCTGATACTTTCTGACGACTGAGTTAGGGGGACAATGAATGGCCTCTACCCTGAAGCAAGGCAACGCCTGATGAAGGTAGATCCCGTCATGCCCTAATGGTGAGTGAACCTGGAAGTGACACTGTCGAGGACCTTGGTGTCAAATATTTCCCCATAAAATATTACAAATACCTCTCACTACTATAAGGCAGGGGGTTTCGGCCGGAGTAACATCAAAGAGCACTGGTTGAGTCCTCACGGTCCTCTTCAACCTAGGAGATAGCCATCAAACCCCTGGGGAGCAAAGGGAGAACCAAGCTCTCCTCAATATAGCCTCTTCCCTCTCCGTCCGAAATGAGCCACTCCACGAGTGCATCACTAGTGAGCTACTCCACGAGTGTACCCCTAGTGAGCCACTTTGTGAGTGCATCCCTAGTGAGCTACTCCATGAATGCACTCCTAGTGAGCCACCAAACACGTGCAACCAAATAGGAGTCCGGACCTCTATCACTCTAAGCTGCTCTCTACCGAGTGCACTATGGGAGCCAAGTTCTCCTCTCTTATCCCCCACATACATTCAACCCTACATTCTTTCACATCTTCCTCACATATTTCTATTTTGTTGAGAAAGATTATTAACTTAAGCGTCGGAGGGTAAACCAAGAAGTGAGTCCCGCCAATTCTCTGACCTTTCGTTTGTAATTTGTGGTACGTAAGTTTCAAATTTGCAGAGACAGAGATCAGACTCGCTCTAACTCGACCTGTAGTGGAAGATCGAGCGGCTCCCTAATTCGTACAACAATCTGGATATCAAGGACGCATCATTGGCACCTTCTATAGGAAACGACTCAAAGTCTGATCACCACTCACCAACTTATAAGTACGGCCAATGCCAATACTCTAACGCACATCTCAGCCAAAAATGACACATCCTTTGGCAATAATCTCCAGGGGTAGCCAAGGAGACATATAGCCTGCACTTGGCATGCTCATGACTGAGGGTTAGGGACTCCTCTTGCCCCCACGCGATGCTCACACTTAGAGGACTGGATCTGAAGATTGCGTGGTTGGCTTGGAGGTCCAATTCACTTCCGAAGTATTAAGGCAGAGGCCAAGGAAAGATTTGCACTGCTGCTGTCATGACCGACGATCCGCAAGCTGGAGAGAAAGCTCTTGCAACATCCGACAGCTACAGAAGGATGGCTAGACTGACCTGCACCCCCGTTGAAGCATCTGGGGGCGAAGACCCCCTCGACATCTTGAGGGTCGCGTCCTCCTCTTGGGCGAAAGAGGAACCAGGGGAGGCACAACTGTGTAGATTTGACGATGATGACGACAAAGACTCCATAAACATGGGAAGTCTGCTATTCACAGAGGAGATGTGGTCTCAGGTGCTCACCCATGAACTCCGAATATCGCCTATGGAGCCGTATAGTGAGAGCTCTGATCCGGTTAATCACTTGCACCATTTTCGAGCCCTGATAGGCTCCTGAGGCTTGAGCGAGGCTGCTATGTGCCTGAGTTTCCCCAATACACTCCAAGGAAATACTTGGGTCTGGTTCTATTCCCTCCAACTAGGCTCCATCTGGACATTCCAGGAGCTCTGTGATAGTTTTGTATCACATTTTGCTGCCATCCCGGAGAAGAGGAAGGTGAACCACATCGATGCACGGTGTCTTTACTGGCGATAGGGGAAGGCACCAAGAGCCCGCTGGGGGACCAGAATTCGAAGACGGATCCTCCCGGAGGACTCTCAGACCCACATCCCCGAGAGGATTTAGGAAGAGGGGTTCTTGAAGCAACTGAAGCCCATTAAGAACCCGAAGGTGGGAGATCGATTGAAATACTACAACTACCACCAATGTCCGGGCCACGACCCCACAAGACTACCGAAAGCTACGAAAAGAGATTGAGAGAATAATTCAGAAAGGGCACCTCGTCGAGTTCTTGTTGAGACTGGGGCAGGCCCCTGGCATGGTAGGGCAGAGGCAGAGCGAGAGAACCGCCAGAATCCTTAGGCGGAGAGGTCTCCACCACACTACGGCCTCAACCCAGTAAGGAACAGATGGCGTCGCCTCAGGATTGGAGGTCTCAATCCACTCTGCAGCCCTAGACGGGCAAGATGCCCAAGAGGCGACCGGGATCCGACTAGGGCATGCGATGGATGCTTGACAACGAGCTTCACAAAGTTGCGATCTGAGAGTGTGCCCTGACAATTTGGGTCGAGACCTAGCCCCGAGGAGAGGAGATATAACCGGCGAGATTACCATCAAGCACAGGCCTCCCCCTCTAAGCGGGGAACGGCTGTACCTCATCTCGGCGATTCTCCGACATGATGCGTAAGAGCTATGCGCTCAGGACAATGACTCGTCCTAAAAATGCCAGGTGCCACGCACCTTAGAGGGAACCACCTGCCTCCACATGTCAAGTCCAGGTATGCTTAACATGCATCACAATGTATGCTTGTGATGTGCGTCACATTTATATTAATAAAGTAGCTACTATGTTCATCACACATGAATTTGCATAAATACTTATATGACATCACATGAAATCAAACGACCTGGGTTGCCCCAAAGTCGGGCGAGCTGCGGCTCACTTGTTAAACCCATCTACGAATGGTAAAAGATTCTTGACTCAGGCATTCAAACGGGCCAAAAGCGGTCAACATCACAAGACCCGGGGGGCTTGTAAACCAGGCGTTGGACCCCCCATTAGGTAGCCATTAAGACCTTAGGGGGCTTCTCTGAGCATGCATGTCATGACTCTCAGCGGGATGAGCACTATCAGCTAACCATGGTCAGTATGTTAGGCTTAGACACTTTGAATCAACGACATCCTCTGAATAGGAAAGAGCACCAAAGTTGCATTATGCGGGCGACGACCTGTGACCTCGCCAAAGCCCGATGGCTGTGGGCTAAAAACCCATCACCCTTAGCGAGGCTCACCTACTATCGTGCCATGACATTCTCCAGTGAGGACGAACACAAGAGGGCCAAGGCGCCCAGAAAAAAAAAGGAGGCAAAAATTGCTCCAAGAAGCTGTAGTGTCACCTACCTACCCCATTGCAAACCAAACATACGCAAGGCAGACTGCCCATCTGAGATGAGGGAGTCACCTATTTGTCCGAAGAAAGACCACTTTTTGGTCGGGGGCTCCCCTCAAGACGAGACAAGGGTTAGATAGCCCTCCTGGTGAAGCCCTTCAGCTCCGCCACCCGACGGCACCAACATCTATTAGAAAAGAAACAGTAGCTGGAGGGTTTGGCGTAACCAGCTGGATGGCCAGCCGAAGGAAGCAGGACCCGACTTGATGCTGAGTTCAAGGCTTGAGGAGGTGCCGAAGGGGATGCTGGTCAGACCCTATTGATCCGATGATTCCTTTGACCCTAAAGGCCTCCGATGCCGGGGATTCAGAGTGGGACCCCACAATGACCCTAGCGGCACCATCAAGCTCTCCAGTCGGGCCCTAATGGCCCACACAGTCCGAACGATGGTAGTCGAGCAACAAAGAGACAATGTTTAGGCCGACAGCACATGACGTAGAACAATTATCAAAACAAATTAGGCAAAAGAGCTCAACACACGAGGAAAATAGGGTAACAACAATCGATATTGTTAGATCCTTTGATTAAAAGTGACACTATACAATAATGGTGTCCAGCGGACTTGGAACAAAATGAAAGAACTACATACTCCTACAGACTATCCGGAGTGATGTCCCCCTGAAGAACCCGTTCCCTCCTCGGGAAAGATAATGAGGTCCTCCCGGTCTTTGGTTTTATCATTTCTCACGTCAAGATAACTGGCAGGGAACTCTAGAGCAGCCAGGGAGACTATACGCCGGCCAAAACGAACACCCTCCTGAAATTGCTCCCTTGGTAATGGGGCCACCACCTCCGGACAAAGTTTGGATATCAACTCCCCCTCCTGTTTAGCACTTGCACCCATCAGGTCAAGGAGTCGCTACTAGCTCGCCCAGGACTCGGCCTCGAGCATAGCAATCTCGGCCAGAGCCTGGACGTGTGCATCTGAGAGCTTTTTTGCTCTGGCCTCGGACTCAGACAGAGTCTGATTAAGGTAGTTGACTTGCTCCTAACTTTGAAGCACCTTGCCGTTGGTAGCATTGACTCTTCGCTCCATCTCCTCGCTATCGACGCGGTCACGTAGAAGGCGGGCAACCTCCTACTCCAAAAAGCGGACATTCTCCTCCAGTCTACGGAGTACCCCTTATGACAACCAAATAGAGGAACTAGTCAATTAGGTGAGAGAGCCACTAAGAAGCACAACTGAGAAGGCCAAAAATTCGCAAAATCTTACCTCGCAATTATGAAAAGATCTGATGGACTCATGGCTAGGAGGTCCCCTTAGAACCTCCTGATGCTTCGGAGCATGAGCAATAGGGAGGAACTCAGTGCCACCAGCGACGGTGCTCCTTGAAGCGGTAGCTCCAGTCTTCTTTGACGTCCAGTCATTGTTGCTACTCCCATTTGTCGAAGACACAGAGGCAAAGGAGGGTGGCACCTTCAATATGGAAGCAATGATAATGGGAACGTCGGCAATATCATGGTAAGCCATATGTGAGAGCGTCGAGAAAAACAATAGAGTAAAGCCAAGGGAACACTTGCAAAGGAAGGAGCGAAGGCACACGCGGAAAAAGGGATGACGAAGTAAGGGATTGGCACAACGCTTATCTAGCCAGTCCTTGGGAAGTTGAAGGGCCTTGTCACCATAATGGCAGCAATATGTGCCCTCACCCCAGTGTGCTATAACGCGTCCTTTCCCCCGCGTCATTATGGGCCATTATGGTGGTTGTCATGTCGCCTCTGCAATCAAAGCACTTAGATACTTTGATTGACGTGACAGCTACGCGACCCCAAAAGATGGCTCCCAGACATGCCAGCCTTAGCTCGATGACCAACCGGTGATAGTTCTCAAAAGCATCACCAACAGAACGTCATGTGATGATGGCCTATGAAACGGTTGACCTTAAACCTAGGTCCACTGGCACCTCCCCAACCAGGCGCTAGGATGAGGGGTTGAAGGCCGAATTGGGACCAAGGTGTCCATGGCTTAAACATAAGTGGTAAAGACTATTTACCCCAAGATTGGTTCATAAGGTACTTCTTTAGGAGTTAAACTTCCATGTCTAAGGCTCCTCTTGTCATGGCAGTAGATACCAAAACCACAAAGAGTGGAAGAATGAAGTGCTCTCACCAAACACAGCGAGCAGTGGTGCACGAGCCACTCAGCAAGGGTGGTCCCAAACATTCCTGGAAGCCAAAGGGTGGGCACAAAGACCCAGAGCCTCCGAAAAGATTACACTCTAGCAGAGACCAATATGAAGAACTGCAAGTTGGCTGAAACTCGGTCTTTGGTTTTTCCCTGTCCCGGGCACATAATTAACAGGTCAGCAAGCTGCTGCCAACTCCCCCGAGGCATATTTCTGAGCAACGCAATCTGATCCAGGGCCTCTGAGAACTCTTGAAGATCCTGATTCGCTCTCAGACAGCCCTTGGCCGACGGGGCCGGCCCGCTAATGACTCTGAGTCACCTCAGCCGCAACAATGACAGACCAGCAGTCCATTGCCCCAAAGACAGCACTTACTCGGAGGACACGAACAGCTTTGTCACCCAAGCGAGCGTGGTGCCCCCCAGGCACGCCGATCCTTGGATGTAATCAACCGATCGTTTCCGACTAGGCAGATCTGGGGCCAATTCGACCGGCCATCCCCTGACCAGGCGTCGAGGCAGACCGCCACACGTTGGATCCCCACAAAGTTGAACCACTGAGTCGGCGGATGACCAGCAAGTAATGACTGCACATAGGCATACCAGCCATGCAAAAATTATGCAACAAAGTTAGAAGTCGGGACATAGAAGGTAAGAGAAAAAGTAAAGTTCCAACATTTCATTCATTAGTTTCCTTTACAAAGTACAAAACTAACATCGATGGACGTACATGACAAAGAAGGAAAAAAAGAACATATGAGACAACTACCTAGCGGTGTCGGCTCGTAAATCATTTCTGGGAGGATGGGCTTGAGCAAACAAAACAAAACAAAAACAACTGACATATTTTGGGAAAAACACAAATCTAAACAAAACACAAGCACTGATGGGATGAAAATCACATGTAATTACATACCTATTCTTCAGTTTTCATGGTAAAAAATGAATTTAATCATTCTAAGAACTTTAAGATTTAAGAGCTTTGAGAATTTAGAAAAGACAGACATTTCAATCCATTTAGAGAGCTCGTCTTTGTCTTAAAGCTGATATAAATATAAGAATTGGAAGCTATTGGATCAAAGTTTGGAATTTACAGAAGTGATCTTTTCCTTATTTTTATTTATTGTAAAAATTAACTTTTTAAAAAGATAACTGCAGCTGTTGGATTAAATCTAATGGCCATAGTTATGTGACAGGTTATGCTCCTCACATTGGCAGTAAGGCTTCTGTGTTTGTGTCACCTGCAGCCAGTTGGTTCAAATTTGGGGGCATTGCGCTGCACGATCGCTTCTGTTGTTTTAAATCTAACAGACGTGGGTGTTTTAAATGCTTTTTTTAAAAATTATTTTCTTTTCTTTTTTTTGAACGTTAAATATTGATTTTGCGAACTAATATTCATATTTGGTATTTTTAGGGTTCTCGGTTTAGATAATAAAATGAAGATTGATAATTTTGGTTTTGTTGTTATAAAAGATTTTAGAGTTAATATCTTATTAATTTATTTAATCGTTGCTTATGAAATAATTAATATGCATGAAAATGGCAATATCATCTTATTCTTGTCAATGCAAGAAACGTATAGTCCACTGTGTGCTTCCCCATGAACTCTTTCATAACAATCTTCATTGTCTCCCTAACAAAAATATATTTCATCCTAGCTGTGTGTTGCACACATGTAGCACAGCGGCCCTGTGTCCATGGAAGCGATAGACGTAGATGCCAATACAAAGCTTCAAGAGAAGATAAATAAGAAGGCAAAGAAGAAGAAAAGTCAGGTTTACGATACAATCCAGGCACTAAAAAGCAAGCTTAAGGTGACAATCGAGCCTGTAAGAGACCAACCAGACAAAATGCCACCACTAGTGGGCTACTTCCCATCTGGTTTCGACCCGCACAACCGAAGCCAGCAACCCAACCCACCTTCAGTTAAGGTTTACAGGAACAAGGACAAGCCGAAACGGCTTGAGCTTGTTGTGAAGCCAAACGGGTCAGCCGTGGATTTTGTTGGGACCAACTATTCTGGCGAGGCTACTGTTGGTCAGATGTGTACATACGCACTTGGGATTCTTGATAAGGACACCCACCAACTCAAGATTGTTCCTATTGCTTCTAACAAGGTAACTATTTTTACCGTTCATTTAACAATTGCTACATATGTATTCCTCAGTATAAATTTTAGAAAGTATCTCAGAAATAATCTGAATTGTGGCTGATATACTGGGATTAAATTTGAGATTGTATTTCATAAAATTGTCTTCAATTAGAATCCTTATCGTATCATAAAAAGAATTGTTTTTTGCGAAGTGTAGGGTGTGTTCCTTTGCTGAAGATTGAGATTGTTTTGAGAATTTGGAAAAAAAAATTGTATCAAATATATCTTATTTGTCCATATTTCATTGAAGTAAAAAATAAAAACATTTGGCACGATTCTAAATCTGGTTTATATACTATTTTTTAGACTTTTACAGATAAAAAATTATCTTTTGTAAACTTAAAATATATGTTAAATTTGAATGAGGTTTTTATGTTGTTTAAATTTGTATAAATGAGTTTAAACTTTTTTTAGTACTTAAAGAAAATCTTATGTGTTTAAATATGTAAAAATGACTTTTTTAAACATTAGAAAATACAACTTTCGCTTTAATTCATGATTCAAAAGTGTGGTTCTCTTAAATTGTTCAGATCAACTTCTACCATTTCATGTAATTTAATGTAATTTATCATTTAAAAAACCATTGGGATTAAATATAGTGTGTGATTGATAGTTTCAATCAACTTTTGATTAATTGTAAATAAATTAAGTATTAATTTTTCAAAAAGAGAAAAGAAAAGTGAAACAGAAAACAGTTTTCAAAATGAACGAACTATAGGTTTTGGTGTCCATGTCTTGGATGTAATAGGAAAAGAAGATGCCTATTGTTTTTTCGCTTCTCAATTTCTTGCTAATGAAGTGTTTGTTTGCTTTATTTGAATAAATAATTTTCACTTTCCTGGTTCAAGTCCTGCAAATTTTGAAACCTTCTTTGTTTGGGTACTGAGAAAATGAGGGGAAATGAAACTCTGATGTAAAAAAAAGAAAAAAAGTATCAATATTCTTGGCTGCTGAGGAAATGAAAGAATAAGCAAAAAGTGGGGATTAATATGATTGTGTCAAGTTTTTCTATGTTAATTGGAAAGTGGCGAACCTAAAATTTGTATTTTATTCTGTTTGCTAAAAGTAATGGCTTTGCTTGATTTGTGAATTTTGAGTATTTCTGGGTTGTGACAAACAATTGGAGGACTGGAGAAGGGTTTGATTTATTATATGGCGGTGCCTTGATGTGTTGAGTTTAGGTGTCTTTTGTTGCTGCAAATAAAGTGGAAAAAATAAAATTTATTCACATGTTGTTTGCTTGTCACCATAGGATTTAAGAAATGGATTGTGGTGTTTCTAGATAGTGACCATGCTAGAGATTTCGAATGTTTGGTTGCTGAGTTAACACATAGAGATCTGGTCTATGTTTGATTTCTGTAGGATGCCAATAAAGAAGGATTTATATAGGGAGAGATGGAGAGCTTATTTATGACTCATTTGCTTGTGACAATATAAACCCTAATGTTGGTTTCATCACAAGAAGAAAATGAACAAATTGAGTTGTGTTCTATTTGCTTTCTCTTAGGTATATCCATGTCTTCATCTGCAGGGCCAGTGAGAACATAAATGGAGGGGAAACCCTTTGGGTTTCAAGCAGGTGTAGTACCATAATATGCACTTCAATTTACTGTAGTAAAAGAGTGAGTATCAGTTGTCTTTGGGCTATGATTTTGGTGAAAAATGTGTTTATATCTAATAAATATTCAGATTGATGAGAAGTGTGTTGCTTGCACTGTCAGTTAGGGAGTAACTTTTAGTAAGATGTTAGAAAGATAAAGCAAGAACACCTCATCCAAAACGCATAAAGAATTTTGTTTTGGTCCGGCAGCATTTTGGCTCCCTCTCGCCGCCCTCTTACCAAATAGTAATGGGGACAAACATTTTTTATGCTTCATGTGGAAAGTTTTCCATGTTCAAGTGACAAGAAAATACGGTAAAAAAAGGGAAGAGTTCCTTCATACGTTGGGGGGGGGGGCGCCTTTGAGTTTTTCCTAGTTCCTAGTGAGGCCTAATGGTGGAAGTTGGTTTTTGTCAGCTTCAGTTATGTTTGGCTTGGGTCCTAACTTGTTTATAGTAATATTAACTTCTTGGAAACCTTGATTATGTTGTGAAATGACAAACTAATATGGACCAGGTTCTAAGGCCCAATGCCAAACCTGGCCCGATTAAACGACATCCCACACTTATCACATGTTCAGAAGAATATTGTATGATACGTTGATAGTCGATGAAGAAGTGGTGTTTCATTTACTAAAGTATGTGGAAGAGTTAGAATGAACCTCCAAAATGGAATCACCGAATCTATTCTAAGTCGGCCCATGCACACCAAGAGCATATTCTAGGAATGCGGAAGGATAATATCCAGAAGGGTCCCCAGCTCACAGTTCCATTAAGTATGTAGAACTCTTTCCTCTCTCGATGTTGGCCAAAGTTTGGCTTAGATAGCCATTTGGAGCTATTGATTGTTACAGGTTGGATTGACGCGATGTTGGAAATTATTGATATGGGAAGTGACTAAAGAGATTTGTGGTTACATACTGACAGTTACTTCTCTGATTGCTGTTTGGCTCCATTGTTGGCCTTGCCCACACCATTATGTGGCAATCTCACGATGAAGTACTTCTATTATATTCTGATTGTTATTTTGTGCCACATGAGACTCTATGAGCTTCATATATGATGCCAACTTGTTTTATGCTTTGCTAGTCCGTTAAAATTCATTTAATATAGGACTTTTCTCCTTGCATTTCTACTTGCATGCTGAATTTCTGTTTATATTTTTACTCTTTTCCACTCTCAAATAGTATTGTAAGGGGACTAAATTGTAATTTTCTGTGTCTTGATCCCAAATCTATACCTGTGGATTTAATGCATTTTCAGATATTTAGATTAGAACCAAGAGTTAGAGCATCTGATTCTCCCAACAAGGACCCTCTGACACCTGCAAAAGAAGAACTTACTGCCGAAAGGAGGGCGGATAAAATACGAGAGCTTACTAATCTTTATGGCACAAAGACTGCAATTAAGGGGGTCAGTATTCTTTTCTTTGAACATATCTGAAGTTCACATTTTTAATGTTTAGATTTTGGGGGGTCAAAGGCATGTGGGCCCAAAAGAACTGAGAGTGCTATTTGTTGGGGGACAAAACACATCTCATTTGCTTGAATATGCGATGAGGTAAATAACAGCATAACAATAGTACCACACAACACTCCACTACGTAGGTCAAAAGTCGAGAACTACACCTACTGGAAGTGAAAAAGATAAGAGTTAAGCCCCAAGGGCTTGTAAGCATAATTGCATTGATGGTGTGATTTGGTGTGGAAAAAATACTTCCCCTTTGCTTGAATTTGCGAGGACATAAATAACAACACAATAACAATACCACACAATACTCCACTATACATGTGAAAACTTGAGAACTACACCAACTGGAAGGGAAAAGAGAAATTGATAGCACAAGCCCCAAAGGCTTGTGAGCCTAATCGCATTGAGGGTGCTTTTAGTTGGGGCTGAGGAGGTAAATAACCGCACAGTAGTAGTACCACACGACACTCCACTACACAAGTGGAAAACTGAAAACCACACCCTCTGAAAGTAGAAAAGAAAAATCAAGTGTAGAATCTCCAAATGATTGTGGCCGTAATTGCACTGAGGGTGCTGTTTGTTGGGGAAATTTTGTATTTGTGAGGAGGTAAATAACAACACAACAACAGTATCATGTACCACTCCACTATACAAGTGAAAAAGGGTGAGCTGCACCCAATAAAAGTGAAAAATATAAATCTAGACCGGTAGAAGTCTTGTACTCTTGATTTAGTACAATATACTGTAAAATGGAAGAAATCTGAAAACAAACATCATTCGGATATGAGAATCATATCCACATGCATGAGCTTCCTACCTACTCTGTAAACATGGACAATGATATATTAGTATTGCAGGCTGAGAAATTTTGGAACCTGAAGCAATCACAAGATGCCGAAACGGATGCTGATAAGAACTTAGAGGCAGCTGAAATAGATACGGAGGCTCTTGCAAGTACCAGTGCAGAAACGTCTCGCAATATTCCTCCTCATAATCTTTCCGCCACCACCCCCGACAAGGCTTACCCGCTGGATAAGATTATTCTTAAAGGAGAGTGGGAATCTCTCTTGGATATTTGGGAGCTTGTGCAGGCTGGGGAGGAAATGAGGCTTGATCTTTACCCGAGTTTCGTTTGCAATCGAGTTTACTTATTAGATTTGATCCAGGTGAGCAGTTTATGTGAATTCTAATGACCTATTTGCTTCATAGTTATCATGAAATATATGAATGTCTGATGTCATGTTTGTTGTGTGCGCGCACGCATGTTTATATATAGTGATTTGAAGTTGATTTGAACCGTGTTATTGTCCAAGAATCGTTGTTTGTGCTTTTTTCACGAAACCTTTAAAGAATAATCATCCAATTAACCATCATGCTGCACTATCTGGTTCATTGATCAATAATCCAAATGTGAACTAAACGCTCTTCCGCAACCCTGATCAAACAAATGTTGCAAATCTTAGTGCTCTGGGATTATTGTGAATTATCCAATTCCCAAGAACTTTGGACAAAATTGCTCGGAGTAGGTGGTTCTCATGTTTTAACACCTGGCAATTACTTTTCAATTCTCTTGGAAGTAGAAATTTATATGTTGAAATAAACTCACTTCTTTTAAGAAATCTATATTTACATACTTTGTAGAGCGATAAAACATATATATCAAAAGTTTTTATGATATATTTTTGATGACATAATCTATCGAGCTTAATTTTTATAAAATTGAATAAATTTTTTTTAAATATGTAAAATATATGATCATAGACTCTTAAATGTTTGCACATAATTTTCTTTTGACATGATCATGAGAAAAAAAAATTTAGTTGATGCTTCAACAACAAAAGGTAAGTTAATTCCTTTGATGGTCAAATTGGTGAAGTGTTGTCTCCCACATTAACTCCCATTTATCGATTGTGGTCTAAAATCTAGATTTTGTTGTGGTTATTTTAAATATTAGGTTTTTTTTACTATTCCAATAGTAAAGATTATTTAGAAATTGATGGAGAATAGAGATGGAGATAATATATTAATGTGTTGTTTTAACCTCACCCATCATATTATAACGTTACATCTTGACTATTATAATGATAAAGAAACCTAAAAAATTTTTTATGATCATAACAAAAGCCCTGCAATCTTTTGGTTTGCAATTTGGCAGGCAATTTAGTACTTCATGCTGTTGAAAATTCTCAAATATATGGTTCTTTTGAAATGTGCAATGTGATTCTACAGGATCAGTCCGAGAAGAAAAGGCTAGCCGGTTTATTGTCATACATAACCCACCTTGTAAAATTCAAGGATCAGCATTCGGTCGATGGGTACTCGGGTGCAAAGCATCACAAGTTTCCGAGCATGCTGTTCCAGAAATTCTCCACAATGTTCATTGATACAGAGAAGAAAAGGATCTCAGATGGTAAAATCGGCCTCCTCATCAGCTACGTCCTGCTGCTTACTCTGTTTGTCGACGACTTCCAGACCGATCCAATTGACATTGCTAGGGATCTGAGAATGACATCTAGCAGCTTGAGGGTGCATTTCCAAAATCTCGGCTGCAAGCTCGAGAGAAGAAACAGCTCGACAGTGGCAGCCCTCATTGTTCCTCTGCAATTCCGAACCATTAATAAGAAACGACGGAGAAAAGATTGATCCATTCTAGTGATTTTTGCCATTGATATAGGACATAGAATTTATGCTTTGCCTGGTTGACTCAGGACAATTGCTTCGTCTGATCGATACTTTGATCATGGACCGGTCCGGTTTTGTTTTGTTTTTGTTTTTGTTTTTTTTCCTCAGATAATTTGGTCTAATTTAACCCAATTTAGCTAATTTTTCATTTTAAGTTTTGGCCTATATTCTATTCGAACGTAATTTTCTGCTTTGTACTATGTCTGTTTTGTTGCCGATCCATAAGTGAAACTATTAGAGCTTGTTTGCATTCTGAAAAATGTTTTAATTGGAATGGAAAGTAAATTTGATTAAAAGTGGGTCACGAGATTGGTATGTGTTTAAAATTTTATAAGATTTGCTTATTATATAGAAATACTATTAATGTGTACGGTTATAGAATTAGGTCTAATTAATTTTTTTAGCCTGGGTATAGCCATAGATGAAATTGTCTGATTTAATATCATTTAATCTAGATTANGTGTGTATGTCTTATTGGCATTCTACAGATAAGTAGAGAGAGTGTACGAAGACTCTACGATATCCTGACGAATGGGAGTTCGTGAGACCTTGGAGTAGTCTATATTTTTCCAATGCTGATTCCATTCTGGAGATTGAGTTCGTTGTTATTGAGGAGGGATATTTATAGCCTAGTGGCCACCATAGATGATGATATTAGGGATATCATTAGCGGGGGTATCAGAAATAGTATGAGTATGTTACGGGTACAGCCTCTGGGAGGATTGTAGGGGCAGTAGGGATACCATGGATACCGGGTAACCTTGTGGTACTTATCTAGCCGTTGGGAGCGTAAATACGTGGCCTTTGGTTCACTATAGTAGAATAAGGTTCAAGGAGATTTTTGTTATCTTGTATAGTTATGACATCAAATTGAGTTAATAATTGGATTCTTGTTATCTCGTACAGTTGTGATATCAAATTGAGCTAATAATCGGATTCTTATTATCTCGTACAGTTGGTTCAGTTTGTTGTTATTGAGGAGGGATGTTTATAGTCTAGTGACCACCGTAAATGATGATATTAAGGATATCATTAGTGAGAGGTATCAGAGATGGTATGAGTATACTATGGTTACAGCCTCTGGGAGGATTGTAGGGGTAGTGGGGATACTATGTATACCGGGTAACCTTGTGATACTCAATTAACCGTTGGGAGCGAAATGCGCGGCCTTTGGTTCATTATGACAGAATAAGATCCATGGAGATTTTTGATATCTCGTATAGTGGAGATTATTGTTATCTCATATAGTTGTAACATTGTATTGACTTGATGATCAGATTCGGTAAAATCCATGTTGCATTCATAATATTCAGTTGTTCATATGGCTTTTGAGTCATGGATACGACATATCATTGAGTTTTGGACAGTAATTGATATACCATATGTTATTAATAATTTTATATATTTGTCATTATTATCCAAGATGCTTACTTGTATTCCTTTATTGTTGATTATCATTGCTTGTTGGACATTTGACTCACTCTTATATTTTATTGGTTTCAGAGTAGATAGGTTGACATCAGAATAGAAGGGATCACGTATCGTCGTGTAGAACCCAGATAAAGGTAATCTCGAAAATTGAGGCTTCCATGATAGGGATTTGTTATTAATTTTCGGATATCTATTGGTTTTCATTTATGGGGATTTGATATTATGGGTATTGATGTTAATTCTATTTCAAGTAATTTATTATTAGTATTATGTGTGTTTATTTAATGATGCAATTATGATGATCACTTATTATGTCATATATATCAGTAATGTGATGATTCTGAGTTCCTTTAAGTTAATTGATGTTATAATTTATGACGTGTAATTGACGATTTCGGATGATTCGAGATTTTTGCTTGGACGGTTCGGCCCAAGTTTAGGAACTCGGGTTTGGGTTGTTACACATTGTACATTTTTGAAGCATGAATAAAATTCATCCTTTTTTTTGCAATCTCTTTCTGGATTGTCTTGTATGCTTGCTTCTTTTTTTTGGATTTAGGCTCTTAAGAAGTCTCATTCCCTTTCAAGCCAAGTGTCCAAACCTTTAGACTGTTTTAGACTGATAATGCTACCTTTAGGGTTTTCGCATTCCAGCTATTTAAGCCCCCTACATTTTTAATTCAACCTCTTGAGGGTTGTTTGGCTTTGCCAAGTTTTAGGTCCGGCTTCTTCGGCTGCTCAGCCTTGGCTGAGTTTCAGTCCGACCTCTTGGGCCGCTCGGTATGAGATCGAGTTTCAGTTTGACCTCTTGGGCCGCTAGGTATGAGACTGAGTTTTAGAGACAAGTGAAAGGAGTCATATCCACTTAAATTAGGGGCCGCCTAGGTCTTGATTATGCATGGGATGAGATGCACCACTCAAATGAAATGCAAAACAATAAAACAAAAGCACAAGTAAAGAAGAAAAAGTTTTTCTCTACAATAAAACAAAAGCACAAGTAAAGAAGAAAAAGTTTTTTCTCTTTCCTTTTTTTATTTCATTAAAAACGCATGGTACAAGCATTCCATATGATGCGATCACTGTACCTGTGTGTGTATCAGTATAACTATTGATAATATTTTTTGAGGTGTGTGGCGTTTCAACTCCGGGGGACAAGCCTTCCCTCTTGGGTGCACAGCTTGTATGTCCCATTTCGGAGGATGGCTGAGATCAGGTACGGCCCCTCCCAGTTTGGGGAGAGCTTGTTCCGATCGGTATTTTTATTGATGACCTCAATGCTTCTCAGCACTAAGTCTTCACCTCGAACTGATGCATTTTCACCTTCTTATTGTAGTACCGGGCAACTCGCTGCTGGTACGCTGTTGTGCGCAGCCTTGTTGCGTCTTGGGCTTCCTCAAGCAGGTCTAGGCTTTCCTGGAGTTTCTGTACAGTATTAGTCGGGCTGAAGCATTTAACTCATAGGCTGGATAGTCTGACCTCTAATGGAATGACCGCCTCTATCCCATAGCACAGGCTGAAGGGAGTCTCTCATGTTAGCTCCCTCGGTGTCATCCGGTAAGACCATAAAACGGATGGTAACTTGTCGACCCATGAGCCCCCGACATTCTCCAATTTCGCCTTTAGTCCATGCACTATGGTGCTGTTCGTCACCTCCACTTGTCTGTTGTACTGCGGGTACGCGACTGATGTATGCACCAATTTTATCTTTAGGTTGGTGCAGTACTTGGTGAACCGTTTTCCAGAGAACTGGGTCCCGTTATCAGTCACAATGCATTATGGGATTCTGAACCTGTACACCATGCTCTGTTGGACAAAGTCTATGGCGTTCTGCTTAGTAATGCGGGCTAATGGCGCAACCTCAACCTATTTGGTGAAGTAGTCGATCCCAACTCTCAAGAACTTCCTCTGTACAGATGCTGTCGGCAATGTCCCGGATATGTCCAACCTCCACTGTGTGAATGGCCAAGGTGACTGTAATGCTCTGAGTTCCAAGTACGGCTGGTGGGTGAGGCTACCGTGGACTTGGCAGCTTTCTCATTTTTGTACAAAATCTAAGGCGTCGTACTTCATGGTTGGCTAGTAGTATCATTGTCTCGTGAGCTTGAACGCGAGATTCTTATCTCCAATATGGGATCCACAAATCCCTATGTCGACTTCTCCGGGGGCGTAGTCAGCCTCTTCAGGGGAAAGACACCTTAGGTAAGGGGCAGAGAATCTTCGTCTGTACAGCCGGCCATCCATGATAGTGTACCATCTTACCGTCTTCTTCACCTTCTTGGCTATGTCCGCGTCCTCAGGCAATGTCCGTCGAACAAGTACCTCAAGTAGGGGGGTCAGCCAATTGTCTGCATCTGCAATCTGCATTACTTCTTGTCCTGGATCTTCCACACTAGGTTTTCCGAGGACCTCACGCATCCCTCGGGCATATTGCTTTGGATCTCCTGAGGCTGCTGCTTTAGCGAGCTTGTCTGCTTTATCGTTCTCCTCTCGCGGAATGTGGACCACCTGAACCTTCTCAAAGGCCATCATCAGTCCTCGGACCTTTGAAAGGTATTTGGACAGCTGTGGGCTGTTGGCTTTGAATTCTCCTCGAATTTAATTGACGACAAACTTGAAGTTGCTGTAGACAATCACGTCCTTGGCCGAGTATTCCTTTGCTAATTGAAGGCCGGCCAACAAGGCCTCATATTCTGCAGCGTTGTTGGTTGCTGAGAACCCGATAATCATTAAATACTTTATCTTCGACCCTTCAGGTGTCATCAACGCAACGCTAGCTCCACAACCGCCCTTCATGGATGAACCATCTACATGTAGAGTCCAGACTGCCGGGCTATGTGCTTGTTCAGCATCACAAGCGTCCGAGGTCTTAAGAGTTGGGGTCGCGGTTTCGACGATAAAATCTGTCAAGGATTCTGCAGCGTTGTTGGTTGCTGAGAACCCGATAATCATTAAATACTTTATCTTCGACCCTTCAGGTGTCATCAATGCAACGCTAGCTCCACAACCGCCCTTCATGGATGAACCATCTACATGTAGAGTCCAGACTGCTGGGCTATGTGCTTGTTCAGCATCACAAGCGTCCGAGGTCTTAAGAGTTGGGGTCGCGGTTTCGACGATAAAATCTGTCAAGGCTTGGCGTTTCAAGGCTGGCCTTGGACGGAACTCTATGTTAAACTCACCCAATTCAATTGCCCACTTAACCAACCGTCCTGACGTTTTTGGCTTTTGCAGAATCGCTCTCAGGGGTTGGTTGGTCAAGACGTTAACCTTGTATGCTTGGAAATATGGTCTGAGTTTCTAAGTGGAATACACGAGCGCCAAAGCCATTTTCTCTGCGTGGGAGTACCTTGTCTCTGCGTCAGTCAGGATCTTACTGATGTAGTACACAGGCTGTTGCCTGTCATGCTGCTGTCGGATTAAGGCTAAGCTCAAGGCGGTCTCGAACACGACAAGGTATAGATACAACTCCTTGCCTAGCTGGAGAGAAGTTAGAAGAGGGGGGGTTTGAGAAGTACCCATTGAGCTCTTGGAAGGCCTCTTCACAGTCGGGCGTCCACTGGAAGCCATTCGTCCTTGTGCCCCTCAAAGCCTTAAAAAATGGTAAGTACTTCTCAGCCGATTTGGCCAAGAAGCGGGACAGAGCCGCTAGTTTTCCAGTGAGCTTTTGGACCTCCTTCACAGTCCGAGGGCTCTTTAAATCAAGGATGGCCTTAATTTTCTCCGGATTAGCTTCGATTCCTCAGCGTGACACAATGTAACCTAAGAATTTCACAGACACTTGGCCGGGTTGAGCTTCATTTAGTGTGCTCTTAGGACATCGAAGGTCTTGGATAGATATCGGACGTGGTTTCGGTTACTCTGCTTTTGACGAGCATGTCGTCCATGTAGGCCTCCATATTCCTCCCGATCTGATCCTTGAACATTTTATTCACTAGCCTCTGATAATTTGTACCAGTATTCTTGAGGCTAAAGAGTATAACTTTATAATAATATGTCCCCTGGTCCGTCATGAATGAAGTGTACTCATCGTCTTCGGGGCTCATTCTTATTTGATTGTAGCTTGAGTACGCGTTCATGAAACTTAAAAGTTCATGTTCGGACGTCGAGTCTACAAGAGAATCGATCCTTGGCAAGGGAAAGCTGTCCTTTGGGCACACTTTATTAACATCTGTAAAGTCCACGCACATCCTTTATTTCCCATTATTTTTCTTCACCATGACAATGTTTGACAGCCAGTCTGGTACTACACCTCCCGGATGAACCCCGCGCTCAGGGGCTTCTTCACCTCTTCTCGGATAGCTACCAGCTTCTCTATAGAATAGTTCATCCTCTTTTGTCAGATGGGCTTATGATCGGGATTTAGACCTAGCTTGTGGACCATTACTCCGGTCAATATCCCGGGCATGTCACTTGGTGTCCAGGCAAAGACGTCTGAATTCTTCTATAGAAAGTTGATAAGTTGGTCTCGGAAAGCTTGAGGCAGAGAGTTTCCTATCTGGATAGTCTTATCAGGATCTCTAGGATCTAGAGGGACTCGGTCGATGGCTTCCCCAGACTCGGCCTGTTGCAATGTTGTATCGTCACGGAAGTCAAGGTCTTCGATGGGTTGAGGAAGTGGCATCTGGGTAACCTGGGACAGGTAGCATGTCCGCCCGGTAGCCCGATCCCCGAGGACCTCCCCAATCCTAGAGGGTGTCGAAAACTTCATCTTTAGATGTGGGATTGAGGTAACTGCTCCGAAGGCAGTCAGGCAAAGATGTCTAAGGATAGCGTTGTAGACCGAGGGAAGGTCCACTACCAGGAAAGAAAGGGTCTCGGTTGCTATCCTCGGGTACGTTCCTAATGTGACCTCAAGCTGGATGACTCCCTGGACTGGTACTGGTTCATTGTCTAGCCCGTACAGGGGTCCATCTGTAATAGTTAACTGTATCCTCTTGTGTCCTAATTTAAAAAAGTCTTCAAGTTATATCAAATTTCGTGAATTTTCATTATCAATAAAGACTCGTTTCTTTGGTAGTCGGACTCACCGTCAGAAACGAGTGCTGTTACAACCAAATGGTCAGAATAAGAGATATTATATGGGTTATATCTTCGTTACAAAAATTAATGACCTGATTCCTAAATTCTACCCTTGGCTTCTTATTCTTTGCCGCTGGATCATCTCGGGTGCCACTCCTGGCTAGGCCAGTCGAGGTCATATTGATGACCCTCATAGCCACTTGATTTCGCAGCTGGTCATTCTCACTAGCTGCTACTGTTTCGGAAGACTGTCTGGGTCTTTGTAGGAAGCGGTTGAGGTGACCTCTCTTTATCAGCTCTTCGATCTCTTTTTGTAGAGTCCGGCAATCTTCTGTACCATGGCCGTTGCAGCGGTGGTCGTGATAGTATTTGGTCTGGTCACCACCCTCCAGTTCTTAAGTGCCTTTAGCCATTTCAGACAATTTTCATCCCGGATTTGCATCAGAATGTTAGTATGCGAGTCATTCAGAGGAGCCAAATTTAGAGGCTTGTACTCCCTCTGAGCAGTATGCTCGGACTTCTGCTATTTCTTGGGCGCTCGGGAGCCTGTCGGTCTTCAGTTTTCCTTTTTCCCTTAACTGCCTTTGGGCGGAGGGTCTCTTCCTACACGGGCCTCTTTGCGTTGTTGGCTTCCTTGGCCATTATATAAGCTCGTGCTATGGCCTCGGTCTTCTTGAATGTCTGAGGCCCTTTGTGCACAAGGTGCTTGAAGAACCTATCTCCTTCCAGAGCTGACAAGAACACGTGGAGCTTGACTCCATCCTCCAGCTTGGGGATCTACCTGACCTCTGCTATGAAGCATGACAGGAAACCTTTCAGACTCTCTTTGGCTCCTTGCCTCACATGGATAAGGTGCCATTGTTGCTTCTCGATCCTCCGGTTGGAAGCGAATTGGGAGAGGAAGGTCTTCGCCAGCTCACTGAAAGAGTTGATGGAGCCGGCCGGCAGTCCAAAGAACCAGATCCTCGCGTCACCCTTGAACGTTAGGGGAAAGCATTGGCACATGGAGGCCTCGTCCGACCCCTGGATGCTTAGGTGTGCTCGGAAGGTCTCCAGATGGTCCATGGGGTCAGAGCCCCCATCGTAGGCGTCCAGGCTGCCCATCTTGAACTTTGTGGGCAATGGCCTCGTCCTGAATTCCATGGTGAAGGGTGATCAATGTAGGTCCACTGCCCCTCTCTCTGTGCCTTCTCCGAAGACCTTGTTCTAGATCTTCTCTAGCTTCTGCTCTACATGAGAAGGAGCCACAGTCTTCTTCTTGTTGAGGAAGTCCCTTAACTCGCAAGAAGGCTCCGAGGCTCTTGGCTCTGCACGGCCTTTCCCTTCGAGAATTGCTCGCTACGAGATGGCCCCCCTCGAAGGGTGGTCTCTCGATCGTTGCGAGAGTAACGAGGATTTCTCCTCTCAGGGCTCTCCTCATTCGCCATAAGGCTCAGGTGACCTTCTAGTCGCGAGGGAACCTTACTGCTCGAGGCAACTTGGTTCCCGGAGTCTTGGGGGCGGCAGACTTGTTTGGAGGTGCATCTGGTCCCCCTACTCCTCCTGGAGGTCACGGTCTGGGAGGCTTTGGACGTCTCCCTACTCGGTCGCACGTCTAGCTTCAAGCAGATGGTTTGGACAACTCTAGAGAGGTCGTCCATCTTTTGGGCCAGTGCCCATACGCATAGGTCATGGTGGTCATCCATCCTGCTGCCTGTAAGAGGAGCATTGCCACAGGAGGCTGTGTCTCTGACAGGGGCACTGGCTTGCTCTCGGATGTTCACTGTGCTTTTTTTGTAGAAAGTGTTTGGGAGTAACTTTTCGTCACGTTTTCCACATACGGTGCCAATTGTTGCGTCCTCGGATAGGCGGGTCATCGTATGGACTCGGATTCGAGAGTTAGCAACAATAAAATAATGTTGGTGTGAGGAAAGGAAGAGAGAGGATTGTACACTGGATTTTTGCGTGGAAAGCTCTCTTCGAAAAGAGAGGGAAAAACCACAGGACTCGGGGTCCAGGAGAGCTTCTACTATATTGATGAATGAGTACAAGTGGTGGAGAACAAGTGGACTCTCATGAATCTCTAATGGCACGTTTAGTTAGAGGGAATATGTGGGAATAGAATTTCTATTTCTTGCAAATAGATATTCCTCCGTTTGGTTATAAATTTAATTGGGAATAAATATTTCCTAAGAATTGTTATTTTCACATATGT
>JAODPA010093365.1:0-23030 GCA_025585075.1 Nepenthes mirabilis | reverse complement strand
CACGGCAGTTCGAAGTCGGAGACTTGGTATTGAGAAGCATCGCGGCAACAGGAAAGAATGCCGGCCGAAACAAGCTCTCTCCGAATTGGGAAGGACCCTTCCTAGTCTCAGCAGTACTTCAAAACGGGGCATACAAGCTGCGAACCCAGGAAGGTAAGCTAATCCCTCGTACATGGAATGCAGCGCACCTCAAAAAGTACTACCAGTAGGGACGAAGCAGTCAAGACAAAAACTCGGTTCCGTCCGAGCGGCCCAAGAGGTCGAATTTAAAAACTCGGGTGCCACCCGAGCGGCCCACTGCGGTCGGACCCATGAGGTCAGGCAATGAAACTCGGTTCCGTCCGAGCGGCCCAAGAGGTCGAATTTAAAAACTCGGGTGCCACCCGAGCGGCCCACTGCGGTCGGACCCATAAGGTCAGGCAATGAAACTCGGTTCCGTCCGAGCAGCCCAAGAGGTCAAATTTAGAAACTCGGGTGCCACCCGAGCGGCCCACTGCGGTCGGACCCATGAGGTCAGGCAATGAAACTCGGTTCCGTCCGAGCGGCCCAAGAGGTCGAATTTAAAAACTCGGGTGCCACCCGAGCGGCCCACTGCGGTCGGACCCATGAGGTCAGGCAATGAAACTCGGTTCCGTCCGAGCGGCCCAAGAGGTCGAATTTAAAAACTCGGGTGCCACCCGAGCGGCCCACAGCGGTCGGACCCCTGAGGTCAGGCAATGAAACTCGGGTTCGTCCGAGCGGCCCAAGAGGTCGAATTCAGCAAACACAAAGGAAGGAAAAGAAGAAGGCACAACAATCTTCAACAACTTCTTTCTCATTTCAACAAAGGTGAAGAGTACATGTACAAAAAATAAAAGTACATCAAGGCACTGGGGGCTGGCTCCCCGACAGCTCAGCCAGCTCAGGAAGGTCCAAGGACACTTCCAGATCCGAGGGCTCTGACGGCCCTGGAGATAGTGGATCTTCAGAAGGACCCGGACGGACATCGCTCGGAAAGGGCCTCCCAGCAATGCCAAACAAGTCAGCAGCTCTTGAAGCACTGGCATTGAGGGGGTGGAGAATGAAGCTAGGGAACCGTGGACGAATCAGTCGAAGTACTCGGCGGCACATGCGAATGCCCTCCCAGTACTTACGGTCCAGCAAAGGAGCAATGTCCACGGTCGGGATGGACGCCCTCAGCTTTGCATCCTGACGAGACAGCCTCTCCTGTTGACGCTTCAAGACTTCGTTCAAGGAGGCTATCTCCCCTCTTGCGGCCGCGAGCTCCGCCTTGGCAACCGCAAGCTCCACCCTATCCTTCCGAGCGGCCTCCCTGGCAACTTCCAGTTGCTCTAGCTAAGAGAAGCCCCGCGCAACTCTTCCAGAAATGGCATCAAGTCTCCCAGCCATGTCGTGGATCTGAACCAAAAGGCAAGATTAGTTGGAACAAGAAAGATAAAGCCAAGGACCAAAGCACTTAGAAAAATAAAGGTACCTCAGCAGCAAGGGAGCCACCACTTAAAGGGGACTCCTCCCTGGACTCCGGGGCCTGAGCAGCAGCCACGAACACTTCCACCCCAGCCTCAGAAGTGGAAACGTCAATATGAGGGGCGACGGCTGGGGCTCAACGGCAATGGCCGCGGGCTCAACGGCAGGCGCCGCGGCCACCTCTTCAGATGGACCGAGGTCTGGAGCGGTCACAGTTCCTTCGCCGGGAACGTCCTCCGGGACCTCGACCTGAGCTTCTTCTTGGACTGAGACGACCGGGTGCTCGGTCGCCAGCTCTTCTACAATCTCCATAACAGAGTCCTCGCCCCATGGATCCTCGGATGGATGCTCGACAGGTAAAACAGGAGGAACGCCAGGAGCAAGACCCTCTGCTTGAACTTGGACTTCTGGGGGATCAATCACCTCCACCATCCTCCACGTGGAATCTTGAGGAGGGTCAGAAGAAGAAACTCCCGAGGACCTCGGCGCTGAAGACCTTCTCTTCTTGAAGAGAGGAGCAATAACGTCCTCGTCGTCAAAAGCCTCAGGTACGCCCTCGTCCGAAATTGTAGCCTCTGAAGAGGGTAGCTCTACAGTCACGGGCCGTTTGGAGCCCTCAGGAGCCGCGCGCCTCAAGCCCTCAGACGGCTTGGTAGGCTCCACACGGACGGGCGGACTTTGGATTACCAAAGTCCCCGTCCTCTTCTTCAACATCTTTTTCTTCTTCTTGGACTCCTTGGGAGTGGAGGCGGACGCAGAAACGTCCTCGGATCGCGTGGCCCACTTGGCCTCCTTGAGGTTCTCGGGACGCAACCAAATATTGCGCTTGTCCAAGTGGAAGCCCCCGAGATTAGCCTTAATGAGATCCGTGATCTCCTTCGAGCTTTCCTTATCATTGAGGGAGGGCTCGGTGCAATACTCGGGGACCACCTTCCCCCACTTATTTGGGATGGCCCAAAGCTGTGGGACTCCCAGAAAGAAAAACTTGTCTTTCCAACGCTTCGTGGAGTCCGGGTTCCCCCCACAGAGCAAGGCAAAGTCCGGCCGGGGGGTCATTGTGATCCACTCAAGGTTATGGGTGAAACGAAACATAACCTTGACTACAGTGGCATTCAAAAGCTTCTTCTGATAGCGTAAAAAGACGCACAAGGAGACAAGATACCTCATGGCGTTCGGTTGGAGCCCGGCCAGGGGTACTTGCAAGTCCCTCATAATCTCGTCAAGTTCCAAGGGAACTGGGAACCGCAGACCACTCTTGAGGTGGATCTCGTAAACAGAAATGAAACCGTCAGGAGGGCGCGACGCCCTATCATGCGGCTCCGGCACCACCATGGTCATATCGTCAGGAATCTTGTACAGGACTCGCACCACCATGGAGCCTGTCGTTCGACAGTGACGATGCGATGTCTCTTACTCCGGGCGCCACCATTGTGAATTTGAAAGCGAAAGAAGCAAGGAAATGAAGAACTTGGAAACGAAAGGGTTTATCGCAGAGGAAGACGAGGAAGAAAGGTTCAGCAGAAGAAAGTTTATGAAGGGCCAAGAGGCGCCTTTTATAGCCCGAAAAATTTGAAAAGGCGCCATCATCACCATGCCGCACGTCAGACGGCCATTCGAATCAGAAAAAGTAGCCTTGCCACGTGTCACTCGGACATTGGATCTGGAAAGGAAATGATGCGTTGGCCACGTGAAGTCTGACCGTCCGTCAGAATAATTAATGGCTGGCCACGTGTCACCCGGCCGTTCTCTTCAGCGAAATGATGAACGTTACCTTTCCAAGGCGATTGACAGCACGTCAATCACGCATTTAATGCCCACAGAAGCCTGAAACGGCGGCATGAGAGTTTTCGGACAATAACAAAGTTATCAGACGATGAAGTCCGCGGACCAAGAGGAAGTCTCCAGAAGTTACGAGGACTTAAACGTGCCTCCAAGCAAATTCTGATCTAAGTCTTCATCAGCAGCAGGACTCCTCGGACAATCATCATGTTCGCGGACAAGCATTCACAAGAAAAAAGACATCTCAGGAAGCCTCAGAAGAACATGCCCAACGGTCGAAGATCTCGGACCCTTGGGCATGGGGGGCTAGTGTTGGGTACTGAACCCAGGGTCCCCAATCCACCGGATAAAAAGGATAAGTACTTGACCCGGGAAGATAAGTGTATCGGAGTCCGAGATTGTTCACAGCTGTCCGAGAGAATATCTCGGAATAGCAGTGTGGGAATGTCTGAGGGATTTGAAGCTCGAGAACCCTCATCAAGCTTTTAAGTCCGCGGACCCAGTAAAAGCACGAGGACTTATCCAAAGGTCAAAGTTCCAATCATTACGAGGAATTTTCAAGACGTCCGAGAATGCCAGCTCAGCTTCATAAACGTCCAAAAGACGCATAAAGTCTGCAACACGCCACCACCGCCAGAACTGACACAGCAGTCAGACATTCCTGGCAAATACGGCACGAAACGGCTCAGGCGGCCAAAAGTTGCCCATTCACGATAACAAACCTGACACAGCAGAGATGTGTCAGGAGAGTAGGTGGCCAGCCTGGCACCTAGCAGCCAACGGTAACACTCTCTCCTATAAATACCCCATTTGGGGCATCAGATAGGGGAGGATTTTTCCTTAAGCAAAAAAAAAAAGAGAGAAAAGCAAAGCATTCAAAAGCAAAGGCAAAAACGCTCGTCCATTGTTCTCAGATACCACTTCGTAAACAGCAACAACAAACTTAGTGAAATATTTTCCAGACCAGGCCTCGTGGTTTTCCCTTCTCATTCAAGAGAAGGTTTCCACGTAAAAATACTGTGTTCAATCTCTCTTCTCTCTCACTCAATCATCATCTCATTTGTGTTGCTCGGACCCGAAAATCCGTAACGCAACAATTAATATATTTGTATCTAATTTTTTTTTTATATATATAAAATTTGCACTAGATCATTAGTGAAATTCAGACCTAAAGTGGACCGAATACCTTTTTGATGGCCTCAACCATAACCAACCTAGCCAAATCACCCGATAGGCATCATTAGGGAGACTGATTTCATTTAAGAGCACATAACGAAGGATTACTTTCTAGAGGAAGCTTTGTGCTAATGTCATCATAACTGGCTATTTTGCTTCTGCAGTTGGCTGGTACAGTGATGGAAAATGGGGCAGATGATGGGTTTGTAATCCCCGTGGAAACAGAGAGCTTTTGTTTGGTTTGCATGAAGCTTCATCGACCAATGAGCTTCCAGAGGACTGGGAAGCTGCAACGCCCGAGCAGCTCATGCTGCAGATTGCAGCTGCCTGGGGCATTGATCTGCAACAGCTCATGAAGCTTCTTCGACCAATGAGCTTCCAGAGGACAGGGAAGCTGCAACGCCCGAGCAGCTCATGCTGCAGACGGCAGCTGCTTGGGGCATTGATCTGCAACAGCAATGGCAACAGCTAGTTAGCTTACTGACACAGTTAAAGTGATTGTTCCATGCAGAAAACAAATAACTTAACATTTATTTTATCTTATTTTTAGATAATATATGTTGCATTTACCTGTTATTTTGAGGTAATTTATATACATTTCCTTAGAATATCTAGCATTATATGAAGCTTTGTTTTATCTTAAAGCTGACTGCAACATGTCTATTTATAGACAACCAAAGCAACCGGAAAACCATATTTGTTTATATAAAACAACAGTTTGAAAATTATATCAGTTAAAAATCAAACCACCATAAAAAATAACTTTTAAATGTCACGGAGGCATTACATCTGTCTCACATTCATTGTTCCGGCATTAATGTGAACTTACCTCCTATCTTTGCACAATGTCAGTGCCTGCAAAACTTCAGTTTCAATAGCATCAGCACCAATCCTCAAATCTGCATCACTGTCTTATTTCCAGAGAGAGACGGATCGTCAAAAGCTGCAAGAATGATACTCATGATTATATTCATAAATATAAATAACGAATTTATCATAAATGTATATATTAAATCTTATCGATTAAGATGTTAATCAAATATCAATTGTGACCCTTTCAACGTTGCACAAAAGCCATTACTATCAACCAGCACAAAAGGGGCTACTCCTAGTGAAGTTATAAATTTATTTTANCCCCCCCCCAAAAAAAGCCAAAAAAGAGTCTTGACTGGAATCGAAAGAAAGATGCGTTCATAAAAGCAAGGTATCACTTTAATTTTCTTCTAACGCAAAGAAGTGCAAGATTTTTTTGATTTACACCTTGTCAGATTCATAAAGGAAATGGAGAATAGAATTTCACGGTTTACCAAAGCCACTAGATTCTGCTCTCCAATTGGTCAGCATGTACACCACTTCGAAGCTACACACATCCATTGAAATTTCTATAAATCAGAGTTGGATTAGCTGTTCCATGTAAGTATTCAAGACCCATTGCTGCTCCCTGTGCTATAATCATCCTTGTGGACCAGATCAAATGGCTTCTTATTTGGCAAGACATCTGAAAATCAACTCTCATTATCACTACATTTATCAATGAAATGTCACTGTAATTTCATGGGAAGAATGATTTGGAAAGTGAAGAACCATGAGCTTATAAAAACTTCAAAATCATAAAGAAGGACAAATTAATAACAGACTACATAGTAATGGACATACCAACAAGGTGATCCTCCAAAGAGTTATTGCACATGTATTCATACAGAAAAAATTCCTCTGATCACCACCAAAAAGCCATGGGACAATTGTCACATTATCCACATTGTGAGAACGTGATAATGTAGGCGGTTAAACATCCAAAGTTCTGAAATCAATGGCTTTCAAGAGCATGATGAAAAAAAAAAAAAACTATTGGTCTTCTAATAACTATTTCAGTCATTAATAGAAATATTGGCCAATGTGTATTGGTATTTGTTGCGTCCCGGGCCCAAGGTCGTCGTACGGATTAGAGAGCCTTCGGATTCCTTAGTGCACGGCGGTTTCGGAAGAAGGGTCCGGTCTCCGTCTCTGTGAACCTGGACCTGCACAACACAAACAACAAACAACAAACAAGAGGTCAAGGGTCCGGCAGGATTTCTCCTACCGAGGCCGCTCCGACCCTCAAGTCAGCAAATTTCCGCAGTGAACGAAAATGGCGCACGCTAAAGGGGTGCGCAGAAGAATACTGTGTAAGCGTATGAGATGCCGGTGTGTGGCGTGGAGAGTGTAATGAGTAGGTTGTGGAAGGCCTGGCTTCCTTAATGCACCGCAGCGGGTGGCTAATTTTCCCGTGATCTGAGGAGATGCTGGGGGGAGCTATTGAGTATGATGAGCTGTTTGAATGCTTGATTCAAGTGGAAGCTGCTGATACTCAGGGAGCAATCGAGAGAGATTCCTTCAAAAAAGGTCCTTTTCCCTGTGGGATGTGAGGGCTCTTATACCCCTCTCCCTGTTGGACTCTCGGGCGCCAAAACGCCCGTTGCTTGGGCCATCATGCCGCTGGTCGCTGTCGTGGACCGCCGGTCACGCCGGTTGCCCTGTTTTCGTGGCTGGCACGCTGCTGGGCGTCGTTGACCGTGCCTGATTTTCCCCCTGAGCGGGGATTGGTTGGCTGCCTGCAGACGGCAGCGAGAGTCGGGGGCAGACGGTAGCGTGGGCCGCTAGCGCAGCTCCGGCCGCGCCGCTATTGGCTAGCCTTTTCGCCTGTTCCCGACGATGCATTTAATGTGCTGCAGGTTTCCGTTGCCTTCCTCCTGCGTGGGCTTCGCGTCTCTTTGTCCGTTGGACTGGGCCGATTTTCCCGCACGGGCTCTCGGACTTTTCTTTTGGGCTGCGTCACTCGTAGTGGGCCTGGTCAATCTTCCATGGACCAGGACATGGGACCCAACACTAGCCCCCCATGCCTGGGCCGGCCAGCGGTTGGGCCCGGCATGTCCTTTGGGCCCATTCCGAAATCTCCTTGCCCCTCCTTGTGCCACGTCGCCCTTTGTCGTTTTCTGAGCTCGCGCCTTCCCCAGGAGTCAGGGCAGGCTTTTCAGTCGCTGCAATGGTCCGTCACTTCGCCAGGCGAGATTCGCGCGCCCGTCGCACTCTTCATTCCACTTGAACCCATGCGATTTGGTGCCCCTTAGTGCTTTGAAGAATGGTAAGTATTTTTCGGCTGATTTGGCAAGGAACCGTGAGAGAGCGGCTATTCGCCCGGTCAGCTTCTGAACTTCTTTTATTGTCCGCGGAGGGTTCAAGTCGAGTACGGCGTTGATCTTTTCTGGATTGGCTTCTATGCCGCGTTGGGACACAATAAAGCCTAGGAACTTCCCCGAGGTCACTCCGAACGCGCACTTGGCGGGATTGAGTTTCATCCCGTGCTGCCGGAGGACTCGAAAAGTTTCGTCTAGATCGTCAACGTGGCTGCCCGCGACTTTGCTTTTTACAAGCATGTCATCGACGTATACCTCCACGTTTCGCCCGATCTGTACTTCGAACATTTTGTTCACAAGGCGCTGGTAGGTTGCGCCGGCATTCTTGAGACCAAAGGGCATCATTTTGTAACAATACGTCCCTTGATCCGTCATGAACGAGGTGTGCTCCTCGTCCTCTGGGTCCATCCGGATCTGGTTGTACCCAGAATACGCGTCCATGAAGCTTAAGAGTTCGTGTCCGGACGTGGAGTCCACGAGCTGGTCAATCTTGGGAAGCGGAAAGCTGTCTTTGGGGCAGGCCTTGTTCACGTCCGTCAAGTCAACACACATCCGCCACTTACCACTACTCTTCTTCACTAGCACAACGTTGGACAGCCACTCCGGGTATTGGACTTCTCTGATGAATCTAGCGTCCAGGAGCATCTTTACCTCTTCCCTGATGGCGACTAACTTTTTGACAGAGTGGTTTCTCCGCTTCAGCCGAACGGGCTTCCGGCTCGAGTCAAGGCCTAGCTTGTGGACTATGACTTCGGCCGGTATCCCGGGCATATCGGCGGGAACCCACACAAACACGTCGGAGTTAGCCCTAAGGAAGGTGATCAGCCTGTCACGTTTCGCGGGCTGGAGGGATCTCCCTACGTTGATACACCGTTCTGGCTCGAAGGGGTTCAGCGGGATCGCCTCCGTTTCCTCGCCGGACTGGGCTTGTTGTAGCGAGGTCTCGTCGCGGAGATCGAGGTCTTCGTCCGGGTGACATGGCGCCACAGGGTTGATCTGGGACAGGTAGCAGGTCCGCCCCATCTCTTGGTCTCCAAGGACTTCTCCCACGCCCCAGGGGGTGGGAAATTTCACCTTCAGGTGCGGGATGGACGTCACGGCTTCAAAGGCAGTCAGGAATGGTCTGCCTAATATGGCATTGTACACGGATGGAAGGTCCACAACGAGGAATGCCAACTCCCGCATCATCGAGCGCGGGTGGGTTCCCATGGTGACCTCTAGCTGAACTATCCCTTGCACGGCGACTGGCTTGTTATCCAAACCGTATAAGGGTCCGCTTGCAGCTTTCATTTGACTTCGCTTTAATCCAAGTTTAAGGAACGCAGTGAGATACAGCAAATTCTGAAAACTTTCATTATCAACAAAGACCCGTTTCAGTTGGTAGTCATCCCCACCAGCTAAAACTAGGGCCGATACAACAAAAGGGTCAGTATGGGGGGATGTTACATGGGCCATGTCGTTGCTGCTAAAGCTAATGACATCATTCCTAACCCCTATCTTTGCCCACTTGTTGCTGGAAGTTGCCTCCGGTTGCTCACGCCTGGCGCTTGTGGCGTCGGTGGAGGAGACCAAGTGGACCACGTCGGCCGCCGTGTGGGCTCTGGGTGGCTCGCTGGCCTCTCCGTCTGAGGTAGCAGGTTCCTGCCCCGAGCTCTTCACGAACCGCTTCAAGTGTCCTCGCCGGATCAGATCTTCGATTTCCTGCTGCAGGGTCCGGCAGTTCTCAGTCGAGTGCCCCAGACAGCGATGGTACTGGCAGTACTTCGTCTGGTCGCTGCCGCTGGGACCCTTGGGCGTCTTTGGCCACTTGAAGAATTTCTCATCCTGAATTTGCATCAGGATGTTTGCACGGCTGTCGTTCAGAGGGGTCAGAGAGGTCCTGCTGTAATCCTTCTTGGGCCCCGAAGGGGTCCGCTGCTGCTTTCGGCGCTCCGGGAAGCGCTGGCTGTCGCTGTCCCTCTTTCTCCCGCTAGAAGCTCTGGGGGCTTCCGGGGGCCGGTCTACTCGCTCGGGGCGCTTCGCCTCGTTGGCCTCTTCGGCCGTGATGTACGCCCGAGCAATGGTCTCAGCCTCCCGGAAGGTCTGAGGGCGCTGGTGTGACAAGTGTTTGAAGAAATCCCCCGCCGCCAGAGTAGCGACGAAGGCATTGAGTTTCAGCTCATCGGAGAGGTGAGGGATCCGCCGCGCCTCGGTGATGAAACGGTCTAGGAACCGCTTCAAGCTTTCGTCCGTCCTCTAGCGGAGGCGGACCAAGTGCCATGGTTGCCTCTCCTCCCGCCTGCTGGAGGCGAACTGGCTCAAGAAGCTGTCAGCAAGCTCGTCGAACGAGCGTATAGAGTTCGGGGGGAGACCGTGGAACCAGAGCAGCGCGTCTCCCCTAAGGGTGACGGGGAAGCACTGGCACATCAGGGCCTCGCTTGCCCCTTGCAGAGATAGGTGAGTACGGAAGCAGTTGAGGTGGTCCATGGGGTCCTTGCTTCCGTCGTACCCCTCCAGGACCGGCATCTTGAACTTGTTCGGCAACGGCTGCGTCCGCAAGTCCATGGCGAAGGGCGATCTACGGAGGTCTGCAGAGGAGGGTGTGGTTTTCTCCTTACGCAGGGTATCCCACAGCACCTTAACTTTCTCCTCCATCGAGGGGTCCGTAGAGCCTCTCCGCGCATTGAGGACATCGCGGAGCTCCATGTTTCCCTGAAGGTGTGTCTGAGCTCGTCGGGGATGGCGACTCTCCGCCTGGGTGGCGCGTTCGCCGTTGGAACCTGCAGCGGCTGGTCTCCCGCTGCCGCGCGAGTTGCGGGGGTTTCGCCTCTCAGGGCTCTCCTCCCGATCGTCGCGGACGAGATGACTCTCCGCTTCGTTCTGGCCGTCTTCACTTGGGGCCGCCGGGGCTGCAGCGCGGTCGAGTCGGTTAGCCCGCCTCCTGCGAGCGGCCTCCCGACGCCTTTCTCTCTTGGAGGTGGAGGCCTGGGATGCTAGAGGTGCAGTCCCGGGCCAGGCAGTCCATGTGTTATCACATATGGCGCGGAGAACCAGCTTTATATCGCCCACCTCTGCGGCCAGCCGCCGGACGTCGTGCTCGGGTTGGTCGTTTGCTTGGTTCCCGGCAGGGGAAACTTCACTTTGAGCAACGATTTCCATTGCAGGAACACTGGTCTGTGCTCGAGTGTTCACCATTTCTCGTTGTTCAGTAGCTAGGTGGGAAAGAGACACTTGGCTTATTGTCAATTTCCCACAGACGACGCCAATGTTGCGTCCCGGGCCCAAGGTCGTCGTACGGATTAGAGAGCTTTCGGATTCCTTAGCGCGCAGCGGCTTCGGAAGAAGGGTCCGGTCTCCGTCTCTATGAACCTGGACCTGCACAACACAAACAACAAACAAGAGGTCAAGGGTCCGGCAGGATTTCTCCCATCGAGGCCGCTCCGACGCTCAAGTCAGCAAATTTCTGCAGTGAACGGAAATGGTGCACGCTAAAGGGGTGCGCGGAAGAATGCTATGTAAGCGTATGAGATGCCGGTGTGTGGCGTGGAGAGTGTAATGAGCAGGTTGTGGAAGGCCTGGCTTCCTTAATGCACCGCAGCGGGTGGCTAATTTCCCCGTGATCTGAGGAGATACTGGGGGGAGTTATTGAGTATGATGAGCTATTTGAATGCTTGATTCAAGTGGAAGCTGCTGATACTCAGGGAGCAATCGAGAGAGATTCCTTCAAAAAAGGTCCTTTTCCCTGTGGGATGTGAGGGCTCTTATACCCCTCTCCCTGTTGGACCCTCAGGCGCCAAAACGCCCGTTGCTTGGGCCATCATGCCGCTAGTCGCTGTCGTGGTCTGCCGGTTGCCCTGTTTTCGTGACTGGCACGCTGTTGGGCGTCGTTGACCGTGCCTGATTTTCTCCCTGAGCGGGGATTGGTTGGCTGCCTGCAGACGGCAGCGAGAGTCGGGGGCAGACGGTAGCGTGGACCGCTGGCGCAGCTCCGGCCGCGCCGCTATTGGCTAGCCTTTTCGCCTGTTCCCGACGATGCATTTAATGTGCTGCAGGTTTCCGTTGCCTTCCTCCTGCGTGGGCTTCGCGCCTCTTTGTCCGTTGGACTGGGCCAATTTTCCCGCACGGGCTCTTGGACTTTTCTTTTGGGCCGCGTCACTCGTCGTGGGCCTGGTTAATCTTCCATAGGCCAGGGCATGGGACCCAATATTGGTATTGAAACTCCCAATAGGCCGGTATTGATATTACAATTATATTGTGATATGTTTTCGCATTGGCCGATATAACCTTGTTAACTTACAATTTTTTAAAAAAAATTTCTGTACGATATATTTAAAACCAATACGTCTTGTCCAACACGTCCAAGACCGATATGATTGCAACAATACAATATTGATATTTTCATCAGTGACTTCCATGCAATTTTATTGGAAACTAGAAGGTACAACCAACACTTAATGTTGAAAAGCAAAAAAAGCCAAAAGAAGGAAACAAAAGCATGCTCTGAAAAAAAGAACCAAAAAAAAACAGCTTCTCTTCTGAAACCGAAAAGGCACATCAAAGCTATTAGAGCACTCCAATTGCACTGTCTAAATAAATGTCTAAAACTAGATTTAGAGCCTCAGGCCAAAAAATATACTACATTGGACCACCTAAATTTAAAATTGACTGTTTAACTTTTAGACATAGGTAAAGCGATAGGCTCAATTTAGACGTCTATAAAAGAGGCTTCTATATTAAAACAAAGAAACCCATTTTGCTTCTCTCTCTCATGCCCCTATTCTCATCACTTAGGAGCCCATTTTTCTTCCATCACCACTGCTTCTCTTCTCTTCCTCCATCCCGTAGGATTTGCTGCCAGTGACGCCAACACCATCTATCTTATATTTTTAGAATTTCTAGAAATGTTTTCTGCTCAAGTGTTATGCTGATTTGAATTTTTAAAGTGAATCCAGTTGTTATTGCTAAAATTGTAGTAAAAACGTATTGTTTTTATGCGCTATTAACCCCTTCAAAGTATACAACTATTGAGGGGGTAGGTTAAAAAATGTATGAAAATATTTTCAAAAAATAATGAAGGAAATTTAAAAAATATATATAAAATATTATTTAATTGGTATAGGCTTTCAATATAGACGGCTTAGTTGGTCACATATTATTATAACAAATGTCCAAATTTAGAATAGTACTATAGACAATCTAACTTAGATATTTTGGACAACCGGTCCAACGGGAGTGCTCTTATGCCGTGCTTCTATCAAAAGGGGAAATCCATGGCATGGAGGAAAGGAAACAATAACTAGTTAAATTATGCCCCTCGGATTTTGTCATTCATCAAATAATATGTGGATACTTTTACCATCATCATAGGGGCCAACATATTGCAGAACCTTGAAAAGGAAATAGCTAATTGTAGGAAAAGATGCAAGTATGGAAACAACGTATCTCATGAATAAAATATCATCTGATGGCATATTGCACACATATAATTTCAAGCATATGTTTCACTTGATTATACATACTATCCAAGATGATCTATGTCATTTAGAAGCAACACACCAAAATAAAATATGTTTGTTTGTGTAAATGCCAAAATAACTCTATGATTAAGATTATAAAGGACATTAATATGAAGTTCTCAAGTGAAAGAACTTAGAACTGACATTTATGCATTAGAGATAAATATCAGACAATCTGAGCTTGAAGAGTGGGGGTGATAAAAATGATTCAATTGAACTTCAAACTATTAGAGGATGTTGCAATATACCATGAGAAATGAAAAATCAGGCTTAGTTTTCATGTCATTTACCTTATATTTAGTTTCCAATAAAAGTGAAGGAATGGAAAAGAGATGGAACTCCAATTCCTTTGGGCAATTTTATTAGAACATATTTTCTATGGAAAAACAGAGTCCATTAGTTTGCTGACTCATTTAAAACATTTTTTACTCAATAACAACTATTTTTTTCTTATCCAATTTATAATTTAATCCACGGTCCATGTAATAAACAATTTAAACTTGTAAGGCTACCTCACGACAATTTAAAAATCAAAATTCCTAAGGCAATGCCGACAAAATTAAAGCATTGGTCTTTCAATGCATGCACAAATTTAAGCATAGAAGCATCATGTGAAGTAGAAATTTGTGTAAACCTTGCAATTTAATTCACTGATATCAACATTGAGTTACTTCTAGCTTAAAATCAGATTGCAAAGGTAAATATTCCACAACCCAAGCATAAAATCTACTACCACAAAATCATCTAATAGAAGATTGTACTACAAGAACTTTTCTTGGAGTATCTTAGATGAGAATAATAGGATTCACATCACATCCCAGCTGCATGCGTAACATATTTACTCAATTACATGTTGGAAATTATTAAACAATCAGATTTTCTTTCACTATATATGTATTTGCCTTGAAGACATTCCACATGCTAAGCTCTAATCATTTCTAGGTCCTTTCATTATGTAGCTTACAGAAGTATAACAATTACATATGAACAAAACAGAGGCATCCTAGTATTGCAGTTAGCACTTTTGCATCTCTACTCCAATTTATTTTGTGTTCTACACTTCACTACTGATTGGAGGCAACACAATATGTGCAGTGAAGATGCAATACACCTATAAATCATTGCACCAGAGTATCCAAATATCCAACAAATATGAGCAAAGAAACTTAAGGGTAATCCAAACTAAAATCCTCATATTTTCACAATTTTATATTTTCAAACTTGTTTTAACTAGAACCAAACATGGCAAAAGGTTTGAACTAGCCCATGATAGTTGTATTCAACAGTAAGCCTACACCGGAAAACATTACAGCAATAATGAACTTCATCACAAGGCAACAATGAAGGGTTTAGATGGAAATTAATCCAAAACAATTAAAAGTGCAATGATGAATGATCACAGATCAAGTGGAATGCTAAAAGAACATGTTTCACCTGATAAATTTCCCTTCACTCATATCAACAACAAGAAGGAATGTATGACAACTGCCTGCCATTTGCATAGGGACTCCATAAGAATTGATATGAACAGAATGTGAATTTAATGGATGCAACTAGAGCTGCAAAATCTGAATCTTTGGCTAAATATCTTCCTTCTGGAATCTTCCATTTTCCATGAAGAGCATAAACAAGTGCTGCCTTTTACTCTTCACATCAGCCATGCCAATTAGGTGAAGTAGAATGGCAACTTTATAAATACGGTTTCGCTATCCATGAAAGCGCCACCTGGGAAACTATTAGTTCTCATAAAATGAGATATAAACTCCAAGATTTCAAGCAAAACATGACTCTGTAGCTTGAAATTACTTAGCACTGACAAGACTTTCCAATATAGCATATATCTCTTCTGTTTCGGGATGCTTGTTACAAGCAGAATGGAACTGATGAACTTGGTTATCAACTTCAATCCAGCTACAGCCAGGGATCTTCTGAGCATTACTCTCCTTCAACATCTTCCTCACGTCAACCACCTCATCCCATCTAGCTAACTTCACATATAAATTCGCCAACATTATAATATAACCCCCGTTATTTGGATCAATCTCAATCAACTTTCTTATAACAAATTCTGCCAAATCAGTATTGCCATGTATTTTACATCCATTAAGCAGAGAACCCCATATTACCTCATCAGGTCCAATCTTCATTTTACTAATAACTTCCATGGCTTCTCCAAACCAACCTGCACGACCAAGAAGATCAATTAGACACCCGTAATGCTCCATATGAGGCTCAATGCCATAAACCTTACTCATTAAGTCAAAATAAAAGTAGCCTTTCTCAACCAATCCTCCATGGGTACATGCATTCAACAAACTAACGAAAGTAATTTCATCAGGCTTCACATCCTCCTCAGATTGTATCATTTTCTCAAATATATCAACTGCCCTCCAGCATTGACCATGGAGGGCATAACTATTGATCATGGAATTCCATGATGTCAAACCTCTTTCTCGCATTTTGTCAAAAACATTTTTAGCTGCCCTAAGATTACCGCATTTCCCATACATATCAACTAACGCATTTGAGATAAAAGAACAGGGACCAAAACTATTTTTTAAAATGTAAACATGAATCCACTTCCCAAGCTGAAGCATGCCTGTATGGCCACAAGCAGAAAGTGCACACACTGAGGTAACCTCATTGGGTAAATTGTGCCAATGCTGTGTCACTGTCAGGTTTAGCATTTTTCTGAAGAAAAAAATTGCCTCCGTAAACATTCCATTCTGCGCACACCCCGCAATAATGGCATTCCAGGATGGGACGTCTCTAAGGGGCATCTCTTCAAATAGCAAAATTGCATTTCCCATCTCTCCATATCTGGAATAACCAGAAATCATAGCTGTCCAAGAGACAACATTTTTATTAAGCATTTCTTCAAATATCTGTCGGGCAGTCCAAATACCAGAACTGAACCTTGAGTATGAATCAATCAAAGCCGTTTGAACAACTGCATTTAACCCAAAGCCCGACTTCATTATCTGCGTATGCACTGATTCAGTACCATTAGAATCGAAGACTTCCAAGCTTGATTTTAAGACGTGAGGATAGACATATTCATTGGGGAGGAAACAACCCTGCCGAAACAAGTTCCTATACAACCAAAGCACTGACCTATGATCAGAGTGTGAAGCATAAGCAGTGATCATCGCACTATAAAGATAGACATTGGGAGAGTTCAAGTGGTTGAAAATAAAGCGAGCATATTCAAGATTGGCAAGAGAAACAGCACAGCGAACCAGTTTGAAGGCAAAAAACTGTGTTTGACCATGACCGAGAATTATGAGAAAGGCTTGAAGCTGCTTGAGATGGTTGAAAGCACTGCATTTTTCAAGTAAGGATTGGACCCACTTACTTAGGCTCAAATGGTAACAAAAAGCAACCATACTCTGTGTTTACACACACCAGCCAGTAATACTCGCACTGCTGCTGGGTTGACATCCTGGCACTCGTCGCAAGAGTTCTACCATTGTGGTTGTTACATCGATACAACAATGGTTTCCACAAATAGTAGCTTTCCAAAACGATATTTATCATGTGCGGAGACTTGCAACTTTCAACGTGCCACTGCCAGTGATATATAAAGCATATTACAAATTTTTACATAATCTAATATGTTATAAAATAAAACATAGCTACACTCTGGAATTTGGCATACGTTGACTTCCAACAATACTAAGACACATACCCATAGATATGCAAGCAATAATTATATGAAGATGATGTACAGGCCGCTGAAGGAGGATTGCAGAGATGCAAATAAGTTTCCACCATTCATTGTACTCCAACCAATCACACTAGCGATATTAAATTTTGACGAGAAATCATCCTTCAAACTAAGGCTTTGCTTGCTTGTTGGAAAATAACTTGCTGGAAAATGTTTTTTTTTTTTTTTTTTTTGCATTTTACAGTGTTTGGTGCGAAATATAAAATATTTTCTATATTTTCCAATGTTTAGCACATGCCAGAAAAGAATTCTATAGAATATATTTTCCTATTCAATGGAAAATCATCCACCACTCACCATTAACCACCAATATCTATTAATCAAAGTTTTCTACCTGAATATAACGTCATCATTGACCATGACATCTCTGATCACCACTGCTGGCAAACGCCAACAACACCCTAGACCCCACCACCAATCTTGGCCGGTGACAGTTCCAACCCCTTCCCTAACTGCTAGCCCCAGCGCACTATCCTCGCCCCTGGTCACCGCCAGATGAAGCCCCTAGCTACTGCCATTGGCCACCATCACCCTAGCCCCTTGCCAACATCACCCTAGACCCCACCCCTACTTTTGGTTGCCGATAAGAGACACCCACAACCCCATCATTAGACACAGTGTTGTGAGTCCCATATCGAGAAGGCAGCTCCACAATGACTACTTTATAAGTTGAAAAAATTCTCCTCCCTCAGGGTGCACCTTTTAAGGGAGGCTTAGACCCCAACGGCTTGTGCTCGCAATGATGATGCTCTCATTAAGACATAGCAAAGGGCATAACGACGAGGTACAAATCACTGTAAGATTCGATCTCTAAGCTAAAGGAGATGATGGTCGCCTTACAACAACGGTCCAAGAGTATTGTCACTACTTTACAGTATCACTCTGAAAGTATTGCTTCGAACGCCTCCATTAATGAACATTTACAGAAATCCCTAGCAAATATTTTTCATTCCTTGGCTCGAATCAAAGCTCAACCTAGATCGACAGTAAATCCACCGCCGTTGCGAGCATAAACCACTGGTGCCCGATCCTCCCCCAAAAGATGCATCCTAAGGGAGGAGAATCCCCCCAACTTATAAGGCAGCCCTTGCGAAACTGTCACCCCGATGTGGGACTTGTAACATTCCTCCCCCTTTCGACAGCCACAGACCTCAGCGGCACTTCACTCAGCAGCTTTCCCTCTACGATACTTCATTCCCCCCCGGCATACCAGCAACAAGTCAACCCCTCCGCAAGTATCCCTTTTTGGTTAGAACCCTCCGCAAGTAGCCCTCTTCGAGTTGAGACCGATCTCAATGAAAGCACCACTTTTACGAGTACAAGCTAATGTTGTGAGTAGTACATTGTGGAGGCAACTTCACAAAGGCTGACTTATTAGTTGGGGGGATTCTTCTCTCTTAAGGTGTAACTTTTGAGGGAATCTCAGGCCCCAACGACTTATGCTCGCAACAGTGGTGTTTTTATTGAGACCGACCCCGACCTGAAGAGAGCTATCTGCGGAAGGGCTGACCTGCTACCGGTGTGCGGGGGCGGAGTGAAACGTCACAAAATGAAAGCTGCCAAGTGCAACCGCTGAGATTTGCGACTGTTGAAGGGGGATGAAAGTTGCAAGTCCCACATCGAAAAGGTAGCTCCACAAGGGCTGCCTTATAAGTCAGGGGGATTCTCCACCCTCATGGTGTACCTTTTGGGGAAGGCTCGAGCCACTGTTGCAAACACAAGCCGCTAAGGCTCGAGCCTCCTGCAAAAGGTGCACTCTGAGGGAGGAAAATCTCCCCCACTTATAAGGCAACCATTGTGAAACTGCTTCTCCGATGTGGGACTCACAACACACAACTGCCCCAACCTTTTCTACAGTCACCGATGCAACAACCCCTGCCTCTAACCGTTAGTCAGAGAAACCCGTAACTCTAATTGCTGGCCATTGAAACCCCCAACTTCCACTGCTTGCCACCAGTCACATATGCCCCAACACCATCCTTCGGATCTTGAACATCAATGCCCCAACTCCACCAAGGTCACAGGCCGGCTACACCCCCAAATCTCATCACCTGCCACAAACTCACGCTACTGAACGTTGGCTAGCGCTGCTCCCAACCCACAACAAATAGGAAATTCACCACATTGATGAGCAATCGTTTGTAACTCAAATTTTACTTTAACGTAAAATAAAATGACTGATAAGAAATATCATTATTAGAAATATTACCACGATGAATATCCGCAAATATTTACTATTGTTGATCGATTTGTTTGATATTCTAAATTTTCTTGTACATGCCAAGTATTGAAAAATATTATGAGAATTTATTTTCTTTGAAAACAATTTTAGGAATATATTTTCCATAAATAAACGGAGCCTAAGGAAGCTATATTTAAGTTGTCAATGTATAGCACACAGATTTTCTAGTGGTCTAATAACAAAATCATAATACAACATGGCACATCATCTTTGTACCAAAACCCAAAAAATATGTTCTATAATCTGCCATAACGTTGGAAGTTTCTTAGCATATTTATATTGAAAAATCCTCTCAATTGTGCACCCCCATACTCACATGTTCACAAACAATTCAGGGCATTCATTTACTTTCTTTTGAAAAAAAAATTGCAAATAGTGTCTTAGCATTTCACAGGCATTCTATCCCATCAACAAAAAATCATTCATCAATCATGGACTTCATCAGTATAATTTGCCTCCCATAAAATCAAGAACAATATAGAGAAGACGTGGAAAATAGCCAAGAATGAATTGTCTGAAGAATTGCTACATTCAAACAAAAAATGGCAAAGAAATCTAGATTAGGGATTGCCTTCCCCACATCTGACCCGCATGAAATAACTACCCAGCTCATGTAGCCCGATTTTGGTAGAATCTAATTGCACAAGATGACAACCCCCATTTCCCTCACAGGCACCCTAATCCTAATAAAACTTCCCCCCGTTATCCACTGATTTGCCATGCAACTGAACACCCACAATCCAAAAAAGGGGCAGAAAAGAAAGGATGAGAAAGAAACACAAAGTAAGATACAACTGAAAGAATAAGTAAATCTGTCAACAGTATCACATGTAAAAAAATTATAAATACTTAACTAGCAGTTCAAAACAGGGTGATACAAGTCACATGATAGCCAAGGTAGGAGGACTATGGAAGTGAACTTCAAGAATTCTCAACAAAAAGACAGGCCAGGGGAGGCCCCATACAAAGTGTTACCAATTGTGTGTGTTTATGACATGGAGAGAGAGAGACTGATGAGAGGTATATGCAAGGAAGCACCAAACCACGCTTTGTCAAATAAAAACTGAGGTTCCATAGAATACATCGGGCTGGCTGGTGGAAGCAATATAGTTTAACCATTCCTAGTAGAGAAAGAGGTGTCTCGTTTAAATGGTAGCACCAGCACAATTTCCAGATGGGCAGTAGGGCAAGTGGTGGATCCAGGTGCTCGTGTACTTTGGGGTGGGCAGACATATTATCCCACACGCATGGAGAGTGGATAGCCATGTATACATAAGGCACATCTTAAAATTTGTCAGTTCTGTACCAGATGCACCCACAAGTTTTGTCCTGCCAACTTTGCCTACTGTCATTACTTGTCAACATGCAGAAACTCTTAGTCGACAAGCATATATGCATTTTGAGTGTCTAGAATAATAGATGGAGAGGAGGAAAAGAGAAAGGGCAGGAAGGAGACAAAATAAGGCATCCCTCAGACATAATTGCTCTTCAAATTAAGTATCAGTCCACTACTTTTAATCCACACAGCAATCTTCACAGGGATGCAGTAAGAGAATTTCTAAGAAAGAAAAGGCAACTAAGGGCGGCAGGTGGGGGATAGAACAGGAGCATGAACTTACAAAAACCACCAATTTACCAAAACCCAAAACTATTATACAAATGTAAGAGATGTAAGACAAAACTAACAAAGCATACCCCTCATAGTTAATCAGTCATCAAATCGAATCAGTGTAGGCTCCAATTAGCATATCTAGTATTGCTTATCAGTATCATTCCAAGAGACCTAGGATGGAACTCTAACCACAAGGTTTAAGGGTTAGGGAAGCTTCCCCTTATGGTGTAGCAAGGCCAGGTAGGCCTCATAATGAAACCCAAATGAAATAAAAGTAAATAGAAAAGGCAGGGTGCTGGACTAGCAATGCCCGCTCTATAATTGCGAGCCAACTACTGTTCTCTTGGACATGATAGTTAAGATCAATAACACTTGCCGAAAAAAGATAGCTATGACTAAGGGAGGCTTCAATATTTTTTCTTGGGAACCATAAATAGAAAAAAACTGCATGCTCCAATAACTAAAAAAATAACCAAAAGGAGAAAACAGCCCCCATAAGAATAATTTGGGGCAGAGAGAAGTCAATATGAGGCTCTGGAAATCAGAATATTCACCTGACAATCTCAGATTGAGTTGCCAGTGACATTGCTATGGAATATTTTGGTAGAATGATAAATTATGCAGGCTTCGATTTGACTGATGACACTAGAATCTGCAAAAAGTAATTTCAAAGAGATAACTTTTTCTCAGAATATATTTAACATTAAAAAGGGGGTTCATTTGTTTGGTAGCACTCTAAGAATCTTTAAATATGCCTTGACATGGGGAGCAACATGAAGTAAGGATTTAAATTTTGAATCAGTTTTTTTAAAAAAAAAAATAAGATTGCATACCACTATCTATTAATTTGGCATGATTAAAGTTGGACCTAAAGGTCCCATATCTTGTTTAGCATAGAGACTAATATAATAGAACAATGTCTTTCTTTAAAAAAAATGACACAGTAAAGTTAACAAGTTTTATATAATTTTTACTGCAAGCCAATCATCATGTCAAAACATATTAACGGTAGAAAACATTTCCACGAAAAATACTCTTATAATTATATTTTAATTTGCAGCAGGAACACCACTGAGATCAGCACCCATATCTCAATTTGCATAACAAAATTTATGGGTAACCAGTTCATCTCTTCCTTGCCTCATTTTCATCAAAATAGTATTAGATATGACTACATTGCATCAAACTTTGAAGCTCTACACCACATGATGGTAAAATGAAGTGCAAATGAACCGCCACAATTTAGCTCCACATTTGTTAAAAACTCCCACCGAAATATTACTGTAAAATCAAGAAAACAACTACAGTTAATGTCAAGAACCACATATGGACCTCACCAACTCAAATAAAGCTATAACCAAATGCCCATTTATCCCTATCCATGTCTTCTGTATGTAAGATAAATAATAAATCCATTTACACTTGAAGAATCAAATTTAAGCATCACCTCAAAACACCTGCTCCACTGCTGCAGAAATTGATAGGGAATTTTCATTACAACTTAATTATGTATTGAAAAAATAAGAACACATCACACTGTTAGTATTCTTCAAAGCTAGGTACAGCCATAAGCTCTACCTCACCAACCATAGTTACGTTCTTTATATCGTTTGCAATTTGTTAAGTCACACGTCACGCTAGTACAGATCCATGTAACAGACCATGCTCAACACATAAATTCCAAAAAGAAGTTCCAGAGATGCCATGTAAAATCCCAAATAGGGATTTGAGTAGGCAGCAGGAACTAGTACGAACACAACAAATTTCGAGTTAGCACTAAACATGCTATAAAAAGATCAACCAAACTCTCCACCAAATGACAAGTAGCATAAATTTCGAATAACTTATAAATTTGAATGAGTTTAACACAGTTAGGGCATTATACAGCAATAACAATCAACATAATTAATGAAGAATAAGAAGAATACTCGGCCAACGGGTAACTAAATGATTAAACAGCTATCGCAATATAGCAATAATCATTCAATTGGTTGAAATATTACAGTTCGATATAGGTCCCTGCGTTGAGCGAGCGAGCCAGAGATGCCTGAGTTAAAAGGCTGAAATTTGTGGGCCCTGGAACAGAGGGGAAGATAAAAGAGGGACGACTGCAGTGCTATAAGCTAGCTAGATTTGACACGGAGCAATCTGAAGCGCGTTACATATGTAGTGCTCTATCTGAAGCTTGAAACCCTAGGTCAGTACAGCGGCGGCCGAGACGCCGAAGCGACCCGACGGGCCGCCATACATCCTCGACCTAATAACGGGTACGGACCACCGGGTTTAACGCTTTCAAATCTTGGAGCAGAAAATTAAAAATATGCAAATAACATTAACTTAAAATTTATATTAAGATTAT